>OX632359.1:8528043-8618043 GCA_951751655.1 Ophion costatus
GGAGGGGGGTGAGGTGACCACCGCGAACCCCCCTTCGGGGTGGGGGTCATTTTTCGAATAGTTACCATCGATTTTTTGAAAATTCTATTGTGGCCTACCACTTAAACTAACTTACTATACTTACTATACTAAACTAACTTACTATAAGTAAAGTTCTATTGTAATTGTAGGCAGGGCCTCTTCCGAAGAGATCACATCCCACTTAAAGACACATAACTAAGATATGTTGGCCCCGAGGGCTACGGCAGTACTTTAAAGTAATGATATAAGCATCGCACCAAGGGGGCCGGGTGGGGCGAGGAAAAGTTTTTGCCTTACTATGAACCTGCGACGACTTCGGCATGGGGACAGGGTACTATCATGTAATCTCTTCGGAAGAGGCGCTGCATACAATTACGATAAGAACTTCACTTGCAGGTAACTTCGTGTAATCATTCACTTATACGTCATAAAGGTTGTTAGTATGTTATATTTTCAAATAAAAATTTCCACGCATAATATTCAATGTTTGGTTAATAATATATCTTTTTCAAAATCCCAAATAAATAATCTTATAGATCGAAAAAGTTCGGAGAAACGACGTTGTTTCGTCTGTCATAGTCACGACTCCCCGACTCGTGTCCCCTCCTAATGGAGTTACCATTGAGTCGCGTAACTTATTGAACCGGTTGTTGATTTATTTCGCTAAAAGGCTCTTCTGCCCTTCATGTCGTTACATTCCAATACATTGTGGTAATTATGTTGATAAAGTCGATTAAAATACATCATGTGCTGATCAAGTATTTTATTATAATTCAGTGGTTATGTTATTGCAACAATATATTTTTCATTCGTAAATATTTGCTGATCTAGGTCCGGCGACTAGAGCCAGGTTTGTTTTGTTGGCGCTGGCCCCCGTTCTTGCGATTTGCGGCTGGTTGAGCGGTCGGCTGTTGAGCTTGCACCTGTTGTTGGACCTGCTCCCGGTGTGCCCTGTTCTCTGCAGTCTGCTCGCTCAGCTTTTTCAAAGTTTTTTCGCCTTCCTTAATGTGCCAATCGAAATCCGCTTTCGACATCCGCGAAGGATTTGACCTCTTGTGTAGCCTCGCTTCGTTCACGAATTCGTAAATCGCATCTTCTGACGAATAATCCTCGTTCGCCGGATTCAGTGCTGATGCCCTTTCGTCCAACTGAAAATTGTGGTATTATCGAGATGGCTCAGAAAAGATCGGGCCGCTTACCGGAGTAACTTGTTGGTTATACCTCAATGTTATTTTATCATTGACAAGAATATCATTTGTTTGTCGGTCGCGACTCTTCGTCTGTATAAAAGTTTGAGGTTTATATGGCCTCAGGACTCCAACAGCGAGCATCACGTAGATGGATGTGAATAGATAAATGTGCACTTGCTGCCAGTGGGAGCGTATTAGGATTTATTCGGAAAATAATACTGCCACCCAGACTGAGCAAACAAAGATGATCAGGTGTTTCGGTAATTCGACTACGATGAATGATAGCGCGAAACCAAGATAACGAGTAGATGCCTACTGTCGCGAATAAGGGATCTCGCATTGTTTGGTGATTTTTTTTAACGAAACGTGACGTTTTTTCTCATTGTTGACCAAGTGTCTGGGATTTCGGAGTAAAGGTAGTATATGCGTTGCCCTGAGACTATACATATCTATCTCCACAGTTTACAGTTGTTCTGTTTAGTGGTTTTTGCGTCAGGCAATAACTGACATATAGAAACCGCTTCGGATTTGCATATTAGTAGGAAGTAGGATTCTCAAAGAAGTTTATGTCGCTGCAATAATTGTCTTTTATATACCCGATGATGAATAGATAGTAAGCTTATATGATGGGGCACACTGATTAGGGGGGGGGGGGGGGGAGGATACGCAAATTACATAACGCAATTGGGGGGGGGGGGCGGTCAGGGGTTCGTTACATTATGATTTTAGAACTGCCAGAACTAACAACATTTTTGCATGTGTATGTTTTGAACTTCAAACTTGCCCACAATTTTACCGCAGGAAGTGGACAACTTTCCATACGAATTTCCGGTTCTTGCTACTGTGCAAGAACTTGCACAGTAGCAAGAACTCGCACAGTAGCTTTCCCACATTTCCCAAGCAAAATTTGAAAATAATTTTTTTTGACCCTTATAATTCTTGAAAGTACGTATATTGAAAAATATGGTGGGAACAGTTTGATTCGCAAGTTCGAAAATTGACGGTGCTACAGTCACTTGAGTGGAAACAGGTAGAGTGACCGGTTAGTACCCTCAGTCCCTACAGACGTGGCAGCGTTCATAATATATGAAGTGTAGGCTCTTAATATTTTATGAAATATAATAAAGATGAAGAACCATCATATCGCCCGCGACTAGATACTTTAATGTATCAATATTCTAACCCAAAGAAAACATAATTTTATATGAAGAAAAACGGAACGAAAATTTTGGAAGCATTTTTCTCAAACCTACTTTTCTCGACCTTGTTCTAGCGTATACTCAAAAACTTATCAACCAATTCTCAATTTTTTTACATTTTTGTAATCGCCGTGTCTAAGGTTGTACGTACCCAATATTTAAATTTTGATAATTGCTATTGGTAAAGACTGCTTGAATACAAAAAGACGGCCTGAAAATACAAAAAAATGTCCAAACTGCCGGCATTTTGTGAAAAAAATAATAATAACAAACGTATACGCGTAGCGATAGCTACATTTGTATAGATATCGATCGGTTGTTGACTTTTTATTTACAGGTAACCTTTCATTATCGATCGGACGATAAAGAGAATTTTGTTTTCGTCATCAAATGATAGCATATATCTCGGTTAGTTCTAAAGATTTTTTCATACAGATTGGTATAAAACTAGATGAATGTATACTTCATAAGATGAGTAGAAACCCGATCCTCTCATAATTAGTTATGTCTATGGACAAAAATCGCCATTATTGACGACAATGCACCCGTTACGTAACGGAATAGAGCGGTCGGGGGGGGGGGGGGTCCGGCCTGGCTTTACGGTTCTGGTACGTGGAGGGAGAGGTGAAATTAGGAAATTTGGTGTTACGTAATTTATGTACGGCCTCCAATGAGCATTGGTGCAAAAATAACGTACCTGGGGATAATTGGAGCGGACATCGACCTCGTCATAGTTCTGGGCGTAGACTCCGACGAGCCCGACGACAAAGAGCCAGGTGATGAATAATCGGTGTGCTTCCATTATTGAAACGTCGAAAATAACAGTAGTCTGACGAGACAAGTTGACTGGACAACTACTGGGGCTGCTCTGATGAAACTATCGAATTACCCGAGCTTTTATATATCGTTCTCCATCAATTACGTTAGCACTTAACAGCGTTGACGTGAATAGCTGGCTAATTAGTGATGATACAAGTATGTACGCTTTATCTAACAAGGAAACATGGCAAGGTCGGTGTCTCCGATTTCGATGAAATTTGGCGTGCTTATAGAATGGGTAAAAATAGGCGACACGTATTTTTTTATATCGGCGAAATTCGATTTTTAAGGCTTGAAACGCACCAACCAAGCGCTGAGACATGAAAAAACTTCAAATTGCAACAATTTTTTTTTTGTTCGTGTACTATACATTGGAGATCGGAGATGAGAACGATGCAGAACGCAACAAATTTCATATTGTTTACTGCAAAAATGCAATTTTTATACATGTAGAGAATGGAGAAGTGCGGATACGGATTTTTTCCCTTTCCGCTATCTCACAATTAAGGAGTTGAAACTTCCCGTCGATTTTTTAGCCAAGAGCATCGTATAATCAGCTACCATTTTGGCATTTTGGTCTAATTTCACGTCAATATATGTTCGTGTTATGACGCAATTGCATATTTGTAACATTCTAGCACCCCCTCCCGGACCGTCCCCCTCTCGAAAGGCAAACGTTTAAACTTCTTACCGTGCGGCATGGACGAAAATTTGTAGAAATAAAAATGGGTTACAAAGAAAGTACAATCAGTTCAAATAGTCGATACATATTTTCTCGTTTTGGCGGAACGACAATCTTAGGGGGTCGACGCACCCTTAAAAACTTTGTTCTTTCTATAGCTCGTAAACGGGCCGAAATAAAAATGAAGTTCGAAGAGAAAAAATGTTGTATTCTTCGACTACTAGACTTCCACGATGATAATGATGAGCACAGCAACAAATGATGGATTGTTAATTGCAATAATTCGTATTCCATAACTCTCTCGATTTTAAACAGGTCGATTTGAAATTTTCGGGGAATATTTAGGAAATGTCATATTTTAGGAATTCGTTGAAAACTAAAAAACGATATTATCAACAATTTAGACAGGTCTGAGCGTTGAATTTGGCCTAACGTTTTAGCTTTGTTTTTCATTTATTATATATATTGCTTATTGAAAGTATTAAGGGGTTACCCCCACTTGCGATTCTGAGAAAACAATTTTTTTTTATTGCATTTTTTTGAAGTATAAGTATCTGAGAATATGTCCTAAACATTTCAAGTCGATCCGAACAAAATTGACTGAAATATGAGCGTTGAAAGAGAAGAATCCGTGAATTGAAGAACTGAAATTGAAACTTTAAACGCGTTTTTCTCAAAATGGCATTTCTGAAGTCGGTGACCAAGATTACTGGAACACTAATGAACCGATCTTCTTGAAATTTTTCAGGCTTATTTAATATATAAAAATGTAGTCTTTAATTGTTCGATTTTTTTTTCGAAAAAAATGGCCGTTTTATCGCCAAAAAAGCGCCGTTTTTTTCGTTAAAATCGAACCATTAACTTTGACTGTCCGCCATTTTGTGAAAAATGACTATTTTTTAAAATCCTTCGATTAAAGACTAGTTTATACTTATATTTGACTAAATCCATCCGCATTTTTTTTTAGATGATCCACTTCGCCGCAATGTTGGTCACCGCAAACCGTGTATATAAAAACATTATTTCATTGACGGCCATTTGCCACTAAAGAATGTAATATTTGTCAATAAAAAAATTACTGAAAGTTCTTCAAGATGTGTTCTTTAAGATGGTATATTGATCGATTAAAAAAGTTTTGTAGTTTTCTTTAAAAAAATTCATGAAAAAGGCCTTTCTTTGCGCTACAGGTGGGGGTAACGCCTTAAAGAATTTCAAAAACCATTTACAAAAATGAAAAATAGACACAGAACTCATGATAATTGGTCGATTTTTATTTTTTTTAAATTTTGTTCGTTTGTTCTCGTTGCTTCACTTAACATTTTTGGAGTATTTTCTATGCTGAATTCTCGACTGAAATACATTGGCATTTTTTTTATTTGTGGGAAACTTCTCTTGTTATAAAAAATTTCTTCACGATTTTCTTCCTTTGGAAGTGGAACGATCTTTTTCATATTCTTACCATTGCAATAAAAAACAATGTCCCAAACATCCTACACGTATTTTTCGAGCTTTCATCGTACAGATTATGAAAAATATTGCTACTTCGTGAAAGCTCAACTCCCGAGTCGGCATGAGCTTTAAAAGAAATGAAAAATGAACAACAAAGTGAATTTAAGAACATAGACTTGCCAGGTCAGTGAGGGGCGTGAATGTAGGGACCCATCCGCCAAATAAACAATTTTTTTGGTCTTAACGAATTTTTTTATCCGCATTTCTGAGTTGCTGTATACCGCAGGAAACATCGATTACGCCGCAAAGATAAGGCCATACAGGGCGGAAAAAAATGGTAAGCACAGGTGGATGATTCAAAAAGCGTAAAAAGTGTAACAGAAAACCTGGAAATCATTAGGAGGATAATTATACAGTGGATACAAGTGCACCGTAATTTCCAACGAATTCTTACCATGGTATATTGCGCGGCTTGTTTAATTAGAGGTACCATCCAAGGGGCACTACTAGTTTCGAGTCCGAAAAAAAGTCAAATCCGACAATTATTTTGACATACCTAGTTGATAGAATAAAAATTCCGTTTAGTGGCCTTTATTCTACATATCTTCAAGTGTCTTTACAAATTGTTGCACCAGATTTCGTAATAAAATAGCAACGCTGAAGCTTGACGAAGCGAGTCATCTTTGTCTGAACCTGTCTACGGCCGGCAACATTACATCGCCAGTTATTAACGAATTGTCTATAATTTTTTTGCAGCCCGATAACAACGTTTTAAATCATAGGACGTGGGCATTCGTGATATTTTGATAACTTTTGCCGGAAATTAATTATTTTTGTCGATTTTTTCAGCGAAAATAATTTTTTTTTCTTCATACATGCACACCTTCATCAATAATCGATTTATCTCGATTCCCCTACGTTCTACGAAGGTAAATCTTATGAACCTAACTTAACTCACAAACCTAACGTAGAACCTAAATTATTTTGAATTTTCGTCCCGGATAAAAAGTTGAAGAACGCTTGCCAGACGCAAGGCACTATCAGACAAAGGTGACTCGGTTCATCCAGCAGCATCGTCGTCAGTTTGTTACAAAATCGTGTGAAAAAAATTGTAAAAATACTTGAAGATATCTAGAAGTAATGCAACTAATTGAAGTTTTCATCCTATCAACTCGATATCCGTAAAAAATTATCAAAAGTCACTCTTATTCCGAGCTCTAAACTGGCAGTCTGTCTTAAAACTTACATTTGTAAAATTACGTGAGTGCAAAATAGGCTGGTTATCTTTATATTAAGGCAGTATTGTTGTCTAGAGCGCTGTTTTGTAATATAACTGAAAAAATTAACTATGAAAATGGACTCACGATTTTATTGACCCTTCATGAATATGTACAAATTGAAATAAAATAAATATATTATTTGTTAGCATCGACTTTTGTATGTCAGGTTACAACGGTGCGTGGGAAATTCGCCCGATTGGCGGCCAGTTGTATGAAGCTGAAAATAATCAAACTTATTCTTGATTTGTATGAGTGTTGTGATGTTTGGTGCCAGGTTTAGCGAAAAAATGACAGAATGGCGGTATGCTCTAAAATTTTATTATCAACTTTTTCTACTTTTCAGATCATTCTACTAGTTATATAAAAGAAAAAGAAAATTTGACTCAAGAAATCTGAAAAAGTATGATCTGAAGAACACTCTGTAAGCTTTTGTGTAAAAATATTCAATTATATTTAATTGATTTCCAGCCGATGTCGGGGGAGCAAATTTCGTAAACGTCTTTCGCAATGCCCTTCTGCACCAGGTTATGAATATTAAAAAATCAAACAAATTTCGTTAGTATATTAGTTTATCCTATGTACACCCGAAGGAATTTACGAAATTTCAAATTCAAACAAATGGCGTGTTCAAAGTGGGAAGCCTGACTTTTTCGAAACAAAATGGGCTCTTTCCGTTCATCAAATCGAAAGTACACGTAGGAAAACCATTCTTCGATGAAATACTATATTGTTGTATCTAGAAGAAAACCGTAAAAATTTCGGAAAGATCGAAGCAGTCGTTTTTTAGATATTGTGCTCGCCGATATTAAAAACGTACTTTTGAGAAAATAGCGTTTAAAGATCCGGACGATAGACAGCCGAGCGTTCCGACGGGGGTCAACACAAGAGCCTATAAATCCGTCAACTTGGATACGATCGCATTTGATTTTTTGACTCACGAGTGATATTTCGACTTTTACAACTAGGCATAAACCCTTAAAAATGCTGCACCTCGACCGCGCTCCCCCAGAATCCTCCTAATAATTTCTATAGCACGCCGGATTTTATGAGTATCATTCAACGGTTTTCACAGACATAGAGGGAAGATGGAGTACAATGTGTCACTTTTTTTCAATGGATTTTTATTCTTACCAAATCAGTCGGATTAGAAAAAAAAGTTCATAACCGATTTTTATAGACCTTTGGTCGTACAATAAAGCTACCATTGTTTCTACAAAGATATTAAAAATAAGTTCGATTCCAGAATAATGAAATCAAACAAAATTAGCAGATTGGCTCGTTGTACCGCTGCGGTGGGGTACAATGTTTCAGATAGGTACAAAAAACGATGTTTTCATTTGAGAAAAAAAAAATATGTCGGCCATCTTAACGTCACCATTGTGAATTTCGGAACAAAAAAAATCGTTGCACCTCTTCCTGTCTACCCTAAAAGTTTCACTACACTCAATTCTCTATCAAAGCAGTATTTTCCGAGACAAATAAGGTGTAAGATTAAAATGGGACACCCGGTATATATACACGAAATATTCCTTGCCTACTATTTCTATTCACTTCTTTACGTATTTGTTACCGTTATGTGATGAGAATGAAGACTGGGATGGAAGACGATGCGTTTCTCGTATATTTGAGTGATGGTCGTTTGTTTTCGGTAGCTTAAAGAAGATTTTTTATAGATCGAAGAAACTTTTGCGTAAGAACTACGATAAAGTATCCTAGTTGAATCGAAACGTCCAGTCAAAGCTTTCCTCGTCGCACACTGCGGCAGCATACCTCAGTAGTTGGTATTAATTCAAAAATTCCAGTCCTATAATTGTATTCGCTATATTGACAGTAATGTTACCTGCATTACACGAACATTCGGTGTAAAGCACCGAAAGTTTCGTGACCGACAACGTCCCCCGACTGTCTCCCCGAATCGCAAAATAAAGCATCGTAGAGACTGCACGCGTGCCGCTCGTCAATTCGTTCGGTTTTGTCGGCGTTAAAAATATAGTACTTGTGGTAAAACATCCACAAATTTCACTCGTTTGATATGGAGACGTCAGCTGCAGGTATGTAATATATTTTTTAAATTATTGTTTAGTGAAACTGATGTTTAGAAAATTAGATGAATCACAACGCTAAGCAATCAACTTTGTGATCTCATGAAAATATCGCATTTCTCAGAAACATGCGAAGTTTTAGTTGTGTATCGAGGCATATCGAGTACTTTTGTTTGTTTAGTCAAATAATTTTGCCATTGGGCAACTATAGCACGATGGATTTTTTTGCTATATTTTGCGTTTTCGGCCTCGAATAGGGTTATTAATACTTCCCTAATAAAATGGTGTTTTTTCAATTATGTGAATTTTAATAACTGTATGCCTTCTTTGTGTTCCAGGATCTTGTTGTAGCACTGTATCAATATCAAGAAAATAACTATACGACATCTTAACAAATTCGGGTGAGACTAAAATTGATGAACAATTCAATTTCTTAACAAATTATCTTCGAGTACGTACAGTATGTTCCGAATCGAATTTGACGGATTTGAAGAGAAAAATATACCACTTCAAGTCTGAATTCAAGTCTGGATGGTTGAATGTAGGAAGATCTAAGAAGAGGTTTGTCAAGAAGTATGATAATTGGCTTGATACGTTAATTTCTTTTACCGGCTACGAGCCGTCCAACTCAACGAAGGGTGGACGCGGACGTCCAACAGTTTATTTTGAAGAGAGCACCCAGCGAACCAAACGCAAAAAAAAACAGAACATTTACGGAAATTTATACCTATAGCAGAGTTAAGTTTCGCCACACAAATGAGCCTGAGGGCATCAGGAAATACAGGGGCTTCAAAATTGTTAAAGGGAATCACTACAACATCTCCGGAGCGGGCAAGCAAATATAGAAAGGCCTACAAAATATCACTTGGGAAAGAGTCGTGCAATATGTCTGGTGAAGATGCCCTAGCTTAACTGATAGACATACAAAATATTGCAAAATGGGAAATAAAAATGCTACCCAAATGATATTAGCGTAAGTGAGGCTTCGGCGGAAGTCTGCTTGGGGGCGGAACTTTGGAACGTCTACTAACTGTGCAGGAAAGTGTTCTATCATCACTAAGCAATGAAGAATTGGGAAAACTACAGCTAATGACAAAGTGGGGCTTGGATGGCAGTTCAGGTCACAGCTCCTACAAGCAGGCGTTCCATGTATCAGAAGTGATTGATTCATCTGTATTTACAGCATCTCTCGTACCACTTCGTTTAGTGTGTGACCTAGATGGCAAAAACTCGAAAATAATTTGACAGAACCCTCGTCCGTCTTCTACGAGGTATTGCAGACGTTTGGAAACGGCACATCAGTTGGAAAACGGCGAAATGAACTTACACGGTAGACCTGTTTCAGTCAGTCAGTCAGCGATGGTCAATGGTAAGATTTGCAATGCCCTCACGGAAACAACATCTACCCAGAGATGTTACATTTGCGTTGCTACGTCAAAAGATTTCAATGATATTGACAAAATGATTAATGGAGAACTTACAATTTTGAATGTCAGTCCTGCATGGCTGGATACGGTTTTTTGAATGTCTCCTCCACCTATCCTACGAACTCCCGATCTAAAAGTGGCAAGCTAGAGGTGATGACAAAATAATAGTTGCAGAAACAAAAAAAAGTATCCAAGCAAAATTTAAAGAAAAAACTGGATTGATCGTAGACTTCCCGAAGACCGGTTTCGGAAACTCTAATGACGGCATCACAGCAAGGCGTTTTTTTCTAACGCTGCAGTGTCTGCAGAAATAACAGAATTGGACTGAGGATCAATTTCAAAAATGCATACTATACTGATAGTGGTATCATGTGGACACTCAATCAACATAGATCGATTCCGCGAATATACACATAATACTGCTAGTCATTTTTTTAACTTGTATGGTTGGTATTGTATACCTCCCACATTGCACAAGTTCCTCATACATGGGGAACAATTAATATCCAGTGCATTATTGCCCATTGGCCAATTGACTGAAGAGGTGCAAGAGGCACGCAACAAAGATTTTAAGAATTACCGTGAACATTGTTCAAGAAAATGCAGCCGGGAAAAAATCTAATGCAGATATTTTTATCTTTTTTCTTCTCATTGTCAGTTCAGATCCAATATTAGCCAGTAAAAGAAAAGAATCTGAAAAAAATTAAAAACGTACCAAAGGAAGCTTTGGATCTCCTAGTGGCTCCGACAGTCACTGAGTACCAAGAGAATGACGACGATGACGGTGAAGACGAAGAATCATTGTTTTCTCACTCTGATAATCATTAAAATATGTATTGGTTTACGATTGAATTATGGTAATATCGCGATTAAAAACAAAAACAATGCTTTGTGTATTTTATTTATATATATATATATATATATATATGTCAACGTATACAATATATTATATACTTTTAACATACATTTCACGGCAATTGGCAATTAATACCAACTTTTAAGGTATTCTGCCCCATGTGCGTCGTGTACGTGGCATACGATCTGAGGCGGACACCACAGTGACGGGTAAAAAAACGATTTGACAGGGAATTTTTTCAAAATATCTTACCCGAGTGAAAAACGTAACTCATCACCGCCTAGTCACAGGGTAGCAAAGTTATGTTTCGATTCGCCATGGGCTAGCCGTTTTAGCTATAGACTACCCAGCCTTGTAACGCTTTGGTCCTCTAGTGACTGAATACAAAAAATTATATGCTGACTAGATAGAAAGAAATATCTCACGGCTGCATAATATTTCTGACCTAGCCATGACTTACTTTTCTTCAGCTAGTGACTGAGAATAAAAAATTAGGTGACGACTGAATACAAAAATTGAATTTTTGTATTAAGTCACTATCACGCTGGAAGCGTTAAAAGCTGTGCCATAGCTAGGTAAAACGACTAGCCAGTGGTGATTAAGAATATTTCTTTTCGGTTAGACGGTGATGAGTTTCGATTTTTGTTCGAAAAAATATAAAATTGTATCCTAGCTACTACCCAGCTGAAGTTAGAGAACGGCTTAATATAGTCAGAATTTTTTCGTACGTTGTTTACATCACTGCACAGTATTTCGATGAGCTTCGTGATGTACTAATTACAAATACGGTATTTTTGCTGTAAATAAATTAAACATATTAATTTTGAATTATATTAATAACGCTTCCGTATGAGATGGTTTCGATCCCGGGACCCTGGATTGGGGGATTGCCACGTTGTCCACTGAGCCAATCTTACTTTGTTAGTTATGATATTTCGCATCGAGTACATATGTGGCAATGCACAAAGTTGGGTTATCAAGGGGGGATTGTCTTTTTTTTCGCAAAATTTACCGCTTTTTGGGAATTTTTTTGTGAAGAAAGTATACAACGGAAAACTTGTGAAACTTGGCATATAGTTTTATTGATCTGTTTACTACATACAAAAAAATTTTTAAACAATTTCATCAAAAAATCCGCCTCCCACCCCCCTCGGCGCGCGATGGTCCTTTTTTAATGGTGTGCACGATTACAGCCTTCACGTTCATCCTGCAACAAAAACCCAAAAAGCATTTTACTTTAGACACATATAGCTATCGTTTGATGAAGCAAAAAAGTAATACGTTTAATAGTTTTTTATTTATAACAAAAAATCGATCGATTTTTTTCGAAAAATCGATACTTCAAGTTCAAAACGTCACCAAATCGTCAATTTTTTTTTTCCCTTCATCGAACGATAGCTATATGTGTCTAAAGTAAAATGCTTTTTCGGTTTTTGTTGCAGGATGAACGTGAAGGCTGTAATCGTGCACACCATCAAAAAAGGACCATCGCGCGTCGAGGGGGGTGGGAGGCGGATTTTTTTGTGAAATTGTTTAAACATTTTTTTGTATGTAGTAAACAGATCAATAAAACTATATGCCAAGTTTCACAAGTTTTCCGTTGTATACTTTCTTCACAAAAAAATTCCCAAAAAGCGGTAAATTTTGCGAAAAAAAAGACAATCCCCCCTTAAGAAGTCGGCGTAGTGACAATGCATGCAAATAACATTATCGAATTAACATGAAAATTTCTTTCTTATTGAAAGCGATATGCGTGCGGAGTTACATAACCTCAAATTGAATTTGTGTACTTATTTTGGCTAGTGGCAAATGAATAGTTTTGGCATTATATAAGCTATAATGTTATAACGATGTAAATGTATCGTCAGTAAGGAAGTGAAAAAATTGTAGCGGTCACGAGCGCGTGCTCTTCTGTTTTTTTAATTCGTAATGCTATCTCTATGTCGGGTTGGCTACGCAGGTACGATGTAGGGGCTGCGTGGAATTTCGATTATAATGCAGCGACATCTATAACCACGATCGGCGGGACGGCGACTAGCCGAGGAACACATTGCCGCCATTACGGAGTCTTGGCTAGTTCATGGTGATTTACCCAACCGAATTTTATTTTCTATTCGTAACGCCATCTGTAACTCGAGTTGGCTAGGCAGGCACGACGTAGACACTGCGTGGAATTTTAATCATAAAGCAGCGACATCTATAACCCTAATCGGCGGGACAGCGACTATGCACGGAACAAATAGCCGCTATTACGGAGTCTTGCCTAGTTCATGGCGATGTACCCAACTAAATTTTGTTTCCCATTCGTAACGCCATCTGTGACTCGAGTTGGTGAGGCAGGTATGACGTAGACACTAGGTGGAATTTTGACCATAACGCAGCGACATGTACAACCACAATCGGCTAGATAGTGATTAGCCAAAGAACCCATAGCCTCCATTACGTAGTATCAGCTAGTCCATGGGGAGGTAGCCACGGAAATTTCTTTCTGCATTCGCAACAATATCTGTGCATCAAGTTAGCTAACCTGCCGTGAGCTGATCGTTAGACGGTACTACATGTATTTCACATAACCTTACTCTGTCATTCGTAACTAGCGTTGGATAGTTCATCACGTTCGAGTCAATAGGTGGCACGTTTATGATAATACAGCGACATCTGCAGTAACGATCGCTTAGGCAGTGGTTAGACCAGGGCTAGGTTACTAAATGTTCACAATATTACTAGCTCACAGTAAAGCAGCCACTAGGTAGTTTGTATGATATCAATTGGGAGAAACCGTTACTAGCATGTAAGTCAGACAAGCTAGCGCAATTTCTGCTCGGGTATTTTTAAAAAAGAGAAGTGAAGAATATTAAAAAAAAAAATAATTAAAGTTAAAATATTTTAAATAGAAATCATTAAATCATAAAAAATCAGACCAATAAATAGTTTTCCGATTTTCTTGAAACGAAGTGGGTAGAAGCAGTGGACTTGTGGAGGAAGGGAAGAGAAGGAGACAGCCTAAGGTACTGGTGGATTAAGACTCTAAAAGGAGAGGTGGTTAAGAAAATCTGCAACTGTAGTAGAGAGTTCGGAAGACTAGCAAGGAAGACTAGATGTAAGGATTGAAATTGTAAAAAAATTAAGAGGTGCAAATGTTCAGTAGACACAAGAAACATAAGAAGTCTAATTCAAGGGAAACGTAAAGCGCAATGCGTGTACAATGAGGAAAATAAATACCACTACTACTACTAGTTGTCCGATTTTCAATTTTCAAAAACCAAAGTTTTCGTAATTGCAGTAGCGATTGCTCTACGTTAGCGGTTCATGCTTTTTTAATTAAATTTTTTAAGCCCCCGAATATTAATAAAAATTAATTTACACTTTGAATTACACTTGTTTTTTATCACCCACCATTTTGATAATTTTTATTAACGGCTACATACAAATATGGAACCTGGTACAGGAGAACCCAGAAGACGTATGAAAAGGGCAGTCCGAACCCAACATCGAAGTCTTATCAAGCAGTCCATCGCAGAGAAAAAATCGTCGAATCGCCATTTTTCGAACGAGATAAGACCTTCTTCAATCGAACTCCAAATCACGTATCGCGACTTAAAGCCCTATCAAACGATCGAATAGGGTTCGGCGCACTAAGTTCGATGTGCTGTGCGCTCGTCACAACAGACGAGTAGACAGCGCCCAGACCGTCCAGCAAACTCCTCAATAGACAATCCAATATGGTCCGGCCGAACTACGGATTTGATTCGCTATCGAACCATATTTTAACAATTTAAGCGCCTAACGGTCCTCTGCTGCGTCGAGACGAGCGGAATTCATGCGTAGCGCACCAAGTTCGATGTGCGAGCCATCGAACCAGCCGTACCAATAATAACTATAACAATGAACGGCGTACTGCTCGCACACGATCGACTATAGTTCGACGGCGAACCAAATCCGTGGTGCGGCCGGACCATATTCGATCATCTTTTTCTATCACACTCTTCATCTGAATTGTATTCTCTTCACGCCTCCGACCGTCCAAGTGGTGGGTACACTAGAATAAATGGAAATCTCCAAAAGGTAGTCGTACCCGTCGTATTTGCTCGCTCATTTCTTAAACACGATGGCACTTGAAGCCGAATTTCTTCTTCCTACACATCGACCTTTTTAACCTTATCCCGTTCTATTGCGCTAAGCGTAGGCAACGAGGAGGGAAACGAAATTTTATGCTCTCATCCCTTTCGAATGTGACAGTTGAGAAGGGTATGCGCCAAAAGATCTTGAGACGTGGTGGTCGTGCCCCAGCGGACATCTCAAGCGTGGTTCCCGTCTTTTATGTACGTGCTTGATCCAAAACCCATTTACTTCTAACCCGATATTACACTTACATGCTCTTTGAGCAGGGAAGCCCATCTGTTACGGAGGCGTCTTACTCTGGTACCCGCAGTCTTGTCCGGCAACCTTTCGCAAAAAGGCGAATGTCAGATGCAACAATAGATATTGCAATTTCGTCGTTGAGCGAGTCGTCCTTACGTCAATGTACGACGGCGCCCGAAAAATGGTTGTAATATATTCGAAAAATAATATGGAGGGCCTTACGATTGCAATCCCCGAAATCCTGAAAGTTCTGGCAAGGCAATTTCAAAAGGCATCATATGTGTCCATAAGCACTTATCGATCGGCCTTCATTTAGGCCTAAAGATCGGTCAGTATAAAAGGATAAAAAATACGTTAGAGGCATTACAAAACTTCAACCTCTTCATCCGAAATATAACTCAACACGGCACCGGAAGGTCATTTCCGACTTTTCTGCCGAAAGACCACCAAACAAGGATTTGTGTCTGGAAAAGCTTACTCTAAAACTTGTTGCTTAACTCGTTTCGATAGTGGGGCAGAGGCCTCAAACGTTAGCGCTTGTAGATACATAAAATATATTACGACGTTCAATCAGTTGTCACCGTTTTCGAACAGGTGGTGTTTCCATAACTCCGTGTGCATAGTTGATGATGGTAACGCATCTATGAAAAAATACTAAAAGCAAGGTTGAAATTCAGTGTATGTCATTTCGCCGAAGTGTAAACAACTTTTTTTTAGAGAGTTATGCATGTCTATTTTAGTATCAAAAAGCGTTTTTGCGGGAAATTTGACTCCGTTACTTTATTTTTTAAAATCTGCACGTGAAGTATACAGAGTTCTTGTTGGGATCGACGACCATGCTGTGTCGGAAACAACATTCAGATATTTATTTAGACGCTTCAAAAATCATGATTTTCATGCTAAAGAAAAAGAACGCACTGGGGTATTGAAAAACTTTAAAGACGAAAAATTGGAGGCGTTACTTCTTGAAGACTCATGTCAGGCCGTTAGATTCCGTTACATTTTGGTAAATATGTTGGTCAATTCGATTAAAATAAATGACATTCTGATAAGGTATTTTATTATGATTTAATCATTATTTTATTGCAACAATATATTTTTTATTCGTAACCATTTGCTGGCCTAGGTGCGGCGACTAGGGCCAGGTTTGTTTTGTTTCCCCTGAGGTACTCTCTCCTCCAGGATAATTTTCTGGTCCCTTTTCTTATCATTTGCTGCTTTCACGTTCGCAGCTATTTGAGCGTTCCTTTGTTGAGCTTGCATTTGTCGTTTGACCCACTCCCGGTTTTCCTTCTGCTGTCTCGTCTGCTCGCTCAGACTTCTCAGAGCTTCTTCGCCTTCCTTGATGTGCCAATTGAAATCCTCCTCCGACATCCGGGATGTCGAAGGATTTGACCTCCTGTGCCGTCTCACTTCATTCACGAATTCAGAAATCGCATCTTCTTCTGACGAAGAATCCTCGTTCGCTGGATTCAGGGCTAATGCGCTTTCCTCCAACTGCAAATTGTGTCATTATTTATATGACTCAGAATAAGATCGCGTCGCTCAACGGAATAACTTATTCGCTATGCGTGAATGTTATTTCATCATTGCCAAGAATATTATTTGTTTGTTTGGCTCCAACAACGAGCATCACGTAGATAGAGGTGAACAGATAAATGAGCACTTGCTGTCACTGAGAGCATATTAGGATGTATTTGAAAAATTAGACTGCGATTTAGATTAAGCAAAAGAAGATGACCAGCCATTTCGGTGATACTGTCGTGGAAACAAGGGTCTAGCATGGTTTCATGAATTTTTTAACGAAATATGACGTGATTTCTCACCCTTGAGGAAGTGGATGGAATTTCGGGGCAAAGGTAGCATATGCGTTGCCCTGGGACTACACCTATCCATCTCCACAATTTAGAGTTAATTTGTTCAGTGTTTTTTGCGTCATGAAGTAACTGACACATTCGATTTTTCATATTAATGGGAAGTAGGATTCGTAAAGAGGTTTATTTACTTGCAATAATTGTCTTCGATATACCCGATGATGAATATTTAGTTACCTTACCTGATGGAGACCATTGAGTATGAGCATTGGAGTCAGTCCAAAAATAACGTACCTGGGAATATTTGGAGCGCGCGACGATCAAGTTGGCTAATTCTTCCGATATGTTTTCGTCATAGTTCTGGGCGTAAACTCCGACGAGACCGACGACGAGGAGCCATGTGAGAAAGAATCGGTGTGCTTCCATTATTGAAACGTTGGAAATAACAGCAGTCTGGAGAAAAAAGTTGACTGAACTCCGGGCTGCTCTGACGAAGTTATCGAAATACTCGGGCTTTTATACAATCGTTACCTGCCGATGATGTTAGCACGTCGTTTGATGATCGTTTGATGCTATGATGAAATTATCGAAATACTCGGGCTTTTATACATCGCTGTCTGCCGATAATGTTTGCACGTCGTTTGATGATATTTAATGAACCTTTTATATTGTTTCCGTTGGAATCCTCCGTTGACATAATAATAATGATAGCTTACGTCTTATCTAAGAAATGCCTTTGCTAATGACAGCATCGTGATACACCCTCTCGGCTTGTTTCGCCTTAAGGGGTCATGTTTCGTCTTAAGGGCATTAGTTCAGAGTTTGAGGAAAACGATTTTTTCACCTTTGAATCGTACTTCAGGGTTTCAGAAGAAGGGCAACGGGATCACCAGTGAAAAGTGGGTGATTCAACTACTAAACGTTCACCGTCGAACCCAAAATAATTTAACGCAGGACTTCGAAGAAATTTCTTCCGAAGCAACTTTCTTCACATTGACTTGTTCTGTAGCTTACTTGTTAACTGGTTACATCTAGCTCGTGGCCGGAAAAAGGGAAATATTTGTAATTGTTTTGTAAGAAAACGCGTCCGGGTTTTTGAATTTTTTCTATTTTACATTGAAGAGTATGGTTTTGAGTTTCTTTCATATTTTTTATGTTAAAAAATATTTTTAAACGCGGTAGGTATAATGGTTCGTGCAGGCCGCTGTTAGAAAAATGTCCTTCGCGATGACCACTATTACTCGGAAACCAATCATTCCAAATAATAAAATCAAGCGCCTTTAGTTTCTGCATGAAATTATCTGGTCATTGAACAAAGGATTTAATGTCGTTTTTTGAAAAATCGCCGCAGCCCAAAATGCGAGTATCGATTTTCAGTGGAAAAAAGTCTATTTTCTCTCATAAACAAAAAACCTATGTATCGGAAAAAACTTCTCTGTTTAAAAGGTACCTTTTGATATGGAAGAAAAGCTTGTAAAATTTGAAATCGTTCAGTGCTGTAATTTGTGAGATATTGTGGTCATTAATTTTGAAAAAGTCATTCTGAGAAAAACCCGTTTAAAGATCGCCGGTTCGTGGAACCTACCTATAGACGTCCGTAACTTCCGCAATTGTTAACGGACCCATTTGAACTTTTCGAGGAATATTTCTGAAATGTTATATTTTTTGAGTCTGTCAAAAACTAAAAATCGATATTTTCAACAATTTAAAACGGGTCTAAGCGCTCAATTTGGTCTTACGTTTGAGGTTTGTTTTTCATTTTTTATATATGACGCATGTTTAAAGTAATAAAGAACAGCAAAGACCATTTACAAAAATGAATAAAAAATACCCAGGTCTCATGATAGTTCGTCGAGTTTTCTTTCGTCTCTACTTTGTTCAATTGTACTTGTTTATCCACTTAAAACTTTCAGAGTATCTTCTAAACTAAATTCTTCGCTGAAATACATGGGAATTTTTTTATTTGTTGAAAACTCCTCTTGTTATGAACAATTTTTCTCTGGAAGCAAAACGATTTTTTTCGTATGCTTGCCATTGCATAAAAAACACAATCTTAAATATCCTACACGAATTTTTCTAGTTATTATCATAAAGATTATGAAAAATGTTGTTTTTCGTTGTACCATGAAAGCTCAACTCCCAAGTTGTTATGAGTTTCACATCAGCTTCAAAAGAGAAGAGAAAGTTAATCGAGAAAGATAAACTTTCCAAGTTAGCGAGGCGAGGGGCATGTAGGAAGCAAGCAGCCAAATGAAAAATTGTTTAATCGCAACGTACTTTGTATCACAATTTCTGAGTTCGTATATCGGAGGCCAAATAGTTATCGATTACATCGCAGATATAAGGCCGCACGGGTTGAAAAACAATTGTATGCACAGCTTGATTACTTGCGAAGCGTAAAAAGTGAAATGGCAAAGCGGCGAATCGTTAGGAGGATAATCATACAGTTGATACACGTGCGCAGTAAATGCCAAAGAATTCTTATCCTGGTATGTTCCGCGGCTTTTTTCTAAATTAGAGATACCATCCAAGAGGCACTACCAGTATTGAGCCTAAAAAAACTGAATGTTAACATTCAAACTGTTTTGACTTTTCGTGCCGAGTAAAAGATTGGAGAACTCTTGCCAGACGCAGGACACTATCAGACAAAGGTGACTCGCTTCATCCAGCTGCAGCATTGTCAGCTTGTCACACACTCTTGTGAACAAAATTCTGAAGATACTTGAAGATATGTAAAATAAATCCAACCAAACGGATTTTTTTCTACCTTTAAACTACAAACCGGGGTAAATACTTACCTCACGCGTTTCTTGTTCGTAAAATCGTTCTGAAAGCAGTAATGAGACTCGTAAGTACATAAATCTCTTCGTTTTTCATGCAGAAGGTAATGGTGAAAAGCAAATTCAATCTCATGAAAGTTTAGTCCGTGAAAAATCGATTTAAATACCGGCAATTGCTAAGAAAGGACGAAAACGTCATTTTGCAAACAAAAACCTGGCCTAGATATCTACCCCGTTTCGTGGTTATAGGGTTAAGGCAGTATTGTTGTCTAGAGCGTTGTTTTTGGAGGTGATTCTTAGGATGGAATAATTATAAAAACAAACGCACATGTTTACTGATTCTTCAAGAATATATATTATATTTCCATTTTATCTTGTACAACGCTTTGCGCTTATTACGTACTCCTCGCCAGTTTCATACACTTTCCACGCTTATATCTAGGACGTCAATCCCATTCTTTATTCTTAATTCAACTACCACCTCCCGAATCGCCAATGACTCCTAGTCTGTTTTGAGACTAATCCCGGCGTTCACGGTTCTTCCCCTGTTATCCTTGCGAACTCTGGTGTAATAACAGATTTCGTTTACTACTCTTCCTTCCAACGTCTCAATCCACCAGTATTCGAGGCTATCTCCTTCTCTTCCCTTCCTCCATTTATCCACCCCTTCTACCCTCTTCCGACTGATCTTACTTCTTACTTTTTGGCATTTCCAAATATGCTCCATCGTCTCCTCCTTTTTCTTGCATACCCCGCACATCCACTTCTCGAACACTTTCCCCCCCCGCTTTTCCTGTATTTCCGCACCTCAGCCTCGCCCATTCCTCTTTGACTGCTCCTGCCACCCCTTCCTGTTTCCAGTATCCCTCCTCTCCAATGTTCTCCTTTGTCTCCTTGCGTATATTTTATTGTATGTCGATCTGTCCACCCCTGCTTAATCCTTCTGGATATCTTGGTCCTTTTTCTTTTCGACCCCTTCCTTCAGAATTTTGCCAACTCCTTGCAAGCTGCCACCTTCTCTCATCATGTTTAAAATCTTTCCCTCCCCAACTTCCTGCATGACGTCCCTAAGTTCCCCTCCTCATTTCGACTCGTTTCCGTTTCCTATGTTTCTTATCTCCTCTCTTAGGCAGATTTTTGGCCACCCCGCATCGCCCGTGTCCAGAACCTTTAGCAAGTAGTCACTTGTTCTTCCTCTCGCCTCCACCTCGCTGCTCCTCTTGCCCGCCTCCAATTACCAGATGTAGCCCGGCGTGTTTCGTGCTACACCCATTGCCATCTTCACGTATCTCGCCTGCAGTCGCTTTACCTCCTCTCTCCTTTTCCACTCCCAAATATTCACCCCATACAACACCCCCGCCTTTACCAGCGATTCCATCAGCTGCAGCCTATATTTCAATCCATCTATTTTCGCTCTCTTCAGCACCCCCCACCCCGCATTTGCCGCCTTCCTCGTTTTTGCTACCACCATACTCAGCTGGTTAGCCAAGGAGTTCCCTGAAGAGAATCAAAATCTCGTATATTTAACCCGCGGCCGGATCTCTAGAAGACTGCAAGAGTACGGGTGTATGTGTGTTCAAAGAAATTATCAACGATAAAAAAAACGGAGTAAGAAACAAATTATTCTTTCATCGAGTGTTTATTAAACCATTGTGTGACTCAAGATATTGAAGTCCCTTTAATTCCAATTTCTAAAATCCATAAAAGAAACAAGATCTCTCGAGGTCTCACAGCAAACGATCCTACATAATTATTATCTCGAAGAGCATTCGCGACTCATTAGGGTCGTAATCGGAGTAAAGTGTTTAACCCTCGACGCTTATAACTATAAATGTATATACAAAAAAAATATGTATATATGTTTTTTAAACGGCTTCGGACGTAAGATATGAATATTTTCGGAGCTCGATCATCTTTGTGGATGATTGTCGCTTGCTCTTTCTTGTTGTATATTCATCATATCTCGACAAAAATAATAATAAAGGGGAAAAAGGAATTTGAACTTTCATGGGAGCGAAAGTAATGACATTGAGTCACATCATTTTTCCCAACAAGTGAAAGTATATTTTATTGACGAAACATTCTGATCTTCCCTCCATTACAATTTGCTTTTTACTATTTTACAAGCATATGTATAATCTGCGACGGCGGTGATAAAATTTAATTCCCTGGACATAATTGGGGTTAGGGACGACGAGCGGGAGCTCTTTGGCTCCTTCCTTGCCACCCAGCCACTCTGTCTTGGAGCCTCTTTGCTTCTGCCCTCTGCGTCCGCTCTCCATGTCTTTCGATTGCTGTTGCTTTGAAGGATATGTCCGCTTCGCCGTAGCCGACTCCTCGCTTATCTTCTCCATGGTCTTCTCGCCTTCGCGAATGTGCCATTCGTAATCCTCCGTCGACATCTTGCCTTTCGAACTTTTGGGAATGGATCGCTTGTATATTCTTACTTTATCAAGTTGAACGATCATATCTTCGATTGCCTGAGAATCCTCATCCTCATTTGCCACGTTCGAGGACAACGACCTTTCATTCAGCTGGAAATTATATGATTATTGACGTTGGTGAACAATGGTCACGCCGATTAACGACGTAACTCGTTTGTCAATGTTATATTGTCATTGCCACACTGAGAAAACAATATATTTCTATGTACCAGGATTTGATGAATTTTAATAAACGGTAAAGTTGCAAATGGTGAAATAAATACCTTCTTACAGTTAATGAATCATTTATTTGAGCCTCTGAATCATCACAAATAAACATTTTCTAATAGTTAAGAAACGGGTACTCTAATGGAACATACCCGTTCTTTGCAGCCAATAGATATACAGTTGGTCTAACCCAATGCTCCGTGTTAATATACTATAAATACTTGTTTCCTATAAATGATGTGTTTATTCAATGAGAATAGTGGAAAAATTGTCCCAGACGTAAAGGATATTTGGGTGTTAACTATTGACACGGCTATATATGATTCAACGGAAGATTTTTTAAATTATTACCAAATATTTATTTTCTAATAAGTGTACGACTATTATCCCAAAGAACTGCTGGGCCAACATCTTGAATACAGATTCATTAATAGTTAATATCCTTATTTACGTTAAAGAGAGAAGTTTTCGCGTCAACTGTGTGACTTTTGGCTCAAATGCGTCCGAGATAGTCGTTTTGAATGAAGATCACTTAATTGTTGTGATATGTTTACTTGTATTGAACCCAGGATCGTCGCGGCAACTATACGTTAACGGCCCCAAATCTAAATATATTAATAATGAACAAACCTCTACTCCTTTGAACCGAAATATCATTCCACAATTACAACCCGTTATTCGATTACCATAAACATCTACTGAGTTGAAAGAAATAAAAGGGACCAACTAAATCATTCTTTTCAAAGAAATACTATGGCTGTAAAATGTTGACACGAGAACACGAACATTTCTTAACGATTAAAAAATGTTGTAACAGTTAATGAATATTTGAATAAAAGTGCCAATTAAGTGTGTTTTTTACAATAAATAACCCGTTTTCTCAGTGCAAGAATATCCTGTGTTCGCCAGTCGCGCCTCTTCGTCCGCACATCAATTTGTGGTTCACACGATCTTAGACCTCCAACAGTGAGCAACACGTAGATAGATGTGAACGGATGAATGAGCACGCGCTACCAGTGCGAGCGAATTTATTCTATCTAGGATTTATTCGGAAAATTAGACTGCGAGCCAGACTGAGCGAACGAAAAAGCACAGGCGTGTCGGTCTCCCCGACAACTATGATTTGTGATAGCGTAAAACCAAGTTAACGAGATGCCTGCCGTCGTAAAAAAGTTGTATATCGTCACTTGATGATTTTTACCCTAAAATTTGCCGCCTCTTCTCATCGTTGAGGAAGTGGTTGGAATTTTGGAGTAAAGATAGCATTTGTGTCGCCCTTGGACTACACCTACCAACTTACAAATTTTGAAGTTTATCTATTGAGTGCTTTTTGCATCATAAAGAAACTGAGGTGAGCAGACCACTTCGAATTTTGATACTAGTAGGAATTAGGCATTGTAAACAGATTTATATTGCTGCCATAATCGTCTTTGACGTACTATTATGATGAATCTACACTGACAAGGAACATCCCTCAGGTGACACCCTTCGATTTTGTCGAAATTTGGATATGTTATAAAGCACCTAAAAGTAAGCGATACGTATTTTTTTTTATCGGCGGAAAAACGGTTTTAAGGGGTGAAACGCGCCCTCGAAAGTAGGGGTGTTTTTCGTTTTTCGTCGATAATGGTATCGTTCTGATCTCCAATGTATAGTACATGAAAAAATAAACATTGTTGCAATTTGAATTTTTTTTATATCTCATACCGTTAAAACGTTATCGACGAAAAACGAAAAACATCCCCATTTTCGAGGGTGCGTTTCACCCCTCAAAACCGTTTTTCCGCCGATAAAAAAAAATACGTGTCTCTTAGTTTTTGATACTCTTCTACATAAAAAAGTTTCAACAAAATCGGAGGCGGACACCAAAGTGACGTTTCTTGTGAGTTCATATCATGGGGCAAATTAAGAATCAGTATTGGATCGAGTTGAAAAATAACGCACCTGACTAGAGTTTGCCGATGGGTCCTCATAGACCTGCGCGTAAATTCCGACGAGCCCAATGACAAGTAGCCAGGAGACCAAGGATCGATGGGAAACCATCGTTTGAACGTCCAAAATACCAGTAGTCTCAAGAACTGTTACGTCTGTAACTCGAACGAATAACTATACCTAATGGCTATTCTGCGCAGCTCTGTCGCGATTATCGACATACCCGGGCTTTTCATAATCTGTTGCGAATAAATTATATCCACACGCCTGTTCTTCCAATCAGTCTCAGCATTATTATTCCTTGAATCTCCATTAATTTTGATTCGTGTCATTAATTTGCAGACACTTAAATTATTTCTTGTTCAATGATTTCGCACAGTGACGGACGTTTTTTAAAGGGTAGTATTTCACAAACAATTATTGTAATAGTGCAGCGTTTTTTTTTGTTCAAACGTAGATTCGTCGAACAAAAGTCAAACTTGGGATGTTTTTATAAGTTCCTTCAGATCGTTCCGAGTAGACAAAAAATGCGATCTAGCGACGACACAGTTTTTCGTAAAAAATCGTTAATTTAGAGTGAGGATTCATAGAAAAATAACGAAATACGTTCAGTGTAAAAATAAAACTTTGGTATCATGAAATACATTTTGGAAATTCAAAAAAATTACGAAAGTGGCAAGCTGTAGAATAAAAAATGTGCGACATTCGATTCGAAAAAACAAATTTCATCGTTTCTTATCAATTAAATGAACAAACATGTTAAAAATCATCAGATTATGGGATGAAAAATGATATAAACTATCCGGATTTGAAGTGAATTGGACGAATAGAATTGAAGATGCTACCTATACCGTTTCATAAAGCATCGTTTGGAGAACAATGCAAATGGAAAAGGGTGTCGAAGCAGGCGATGTGAACCTTCACACAGATAGTCGTAACTCGGTCGACATCTTGAATTTTTCCAAACTCTTTGTTGCAAATTAAACGTAAGGCATAAACCCATAAGCTAGTCGAGGATTTTTAATTTTTCATAAAAGGAACGGAAGCGGTCCATGTTAGTTTAGATGAGCAAATGTATGGTGCTGGCATTGCAGATGATAGGTAAATTGAAAAATTCTATTGCTAAATGTTAGTTCAAACTTTCAGCGCGTTTTTCTCGAATCCATATTTTTTCAACTGACTGGAAACGTAACAAAGCCAAATATACACCGATTCACTTAAAATTTTGCACGTATCTTCTCAGATTCGTTCTCCATAGAAATACGTACGGAATTTCCGATTTGTTATTAACATTAAAAAAAAATTACCTACGCATATACGTTATGGCCCAAAAATAAAAGTATTCATTCAAATCTGCACTGTCTTTGTTAAAAATGTTATTTTCTTCTTTCCGTACACAGTTCCATAGCTTTATGTGCCTGTTTCAATTTTTTTCGTTTCTTGTTCTATGTTGAAATCTACAAGAGAAGACGTTCCGGCCGTGGAACAGTTTGCACGAGAGTTTCTCTACGGTCTTGGACCCAGAGGCCACCATTTTCAATTGAAAAAAATACCATAAAAACCTTTTTGAATGCTTAAAACTATGTGTAATAAAGTTTTCTTATTCAATATTACTGCATCTAGTATGCTTGTTTGAAAAAAAATAGTCAACACAAGAAACAGTATTTTTTAAATTTCAAGATTACGCAGACCCCTTTAAGAGAAGGCTATATTTTTTATGCCACACAATTATCATCGGACTGAAGTACGACGAAGCATAAAAATGATCTCCCACTTGGAAATTGTTGGCTCATGACATCTAAACTGTTACAATTTCAATCCATACGGTCGGGATGCGCGAGCATCCCTTCTGAGCGTAATTTCCTAGCAATGTCCTTCATTTAATAGTCATACTTAAAGAGATGCATGCAAAAACGTGCCACTCAACGCACACACGTGGAGCGAAATATATTTTCTCCGTCCAAAATGTCGTAGAACAGATATACTCTTTGCTTTAGAAAAAAATTGACGTACTATCCTGGAGGCCGTAAAAAGTCGAAGAATACCTCGCTAAATGATGTGTTGTTCGAACCAAGGATAAGGCGCACTTAATTTAAAAAAGTGTTTGCTTTGCTCACACACTGTAAAAACTATGACTTTTTCCTCGTCATTTGCGATTGTGTCAACTAGCCCTCTATTTATCATGCGCTGCTGTCGAAACAAACCCCACACATTCGGCGAATGAATAAATTTCTCATTGAAGTGAAACCGTGTATGGCGTGGCAATTTTCCAATTTCGTAATATCTTCCTATTGGCTATCGTAAGGTTGAACGAACTCGACACTCGAATATGTTTGACAAGACTGTCCTTATTTGACCTGTCTTTTTTCAGAGCGCAACCATTTTTTTCCAACGGCGCGTGCAAGTGACAGAATCGAAATTTCGATCGACACTGTAACGATTAATTTGTACAATTGATTCGATACTGAAATGAAATTTATACCTGTAGAGGCTACTTTTAAAAACGTGAGTTTTTTATATCCTTGCGATAGAATTGTGCGGATTATTCATTTCAGACATACATGGAATGTTTGATTTGATTTATTGGTTTATTATAGACATACATACAAGGTTTTGATAAACCTGCCTAACAACGTTCCGTCATTTTCCGTTGCAATAAATAACAATAAAATAGTATACGGGGTGAAGCAACAATATTAGCAGTCGAAATATTTTCTAGGCTAGCATATTTACAAGGAACATCACTTACGGCGGGATATCGGTACATTTACGCAGGCACAAATTAAGCAATGTTGAGTAGTTTCTATTTCACAGTGATTAAAATTTAAAAAAATGCACAATTAAGAGTGACACGCTTTTACAACAACAAAAAAATCAAAATTTCACGCAAACTTTCTGGGCAATTTGAATTAAAAAAGTAGTTTTTGTTTCTAATTTTCCGAAAATGATTCTCGTCAAGTAGAAGGTAGCAGTATTATCAATATTTCTATCAAGTTTCGACTCAATTGGCATAATCATTTCTGAGTAATCCTACACGCCAATTTTAAAAATGCAGTTTTGAGAGAAACGTGTTCAAAGTTTACATAGAATTAGAATTAAATTGCACTAAGTACTTGTGGAAACTAATTATTTAAGTAACCTGTTAGAAAGGAATTAAATGATCCATTACTGCAGCAATTGTAATTGTTAGTTGTTAACTTAATTTTATTTTTCCCATCTCTGTCTGCCCCTCTGCGCTGTCGCTTCTGCCTGCGGCGCGCGAGCCGAGTCCGAGCGGTAAGGCACAGCGTTGACGGGCTACAACGTTTCAAGTTTTTCGAATTTCGCTTTGAAACTTTGGTAAAATATTCTACATACGTATGTATAGTTCTATCATTTAAAAAATCCATTCATTGATCGTTGTATATGTATATCCTGCCTTAAGTGTTCGCCTTCGATTTTGTTGAAACTGATATATGTGATAAGCCATTGAAAGCTATTAAACACCTATTCTTTTTTATCAGCGCACGGAGAAAAATACGGCCTCAAATTCTAACACTCGTTGCCAGAATTCTAATATTCAGTGCTAGAAAATATAGCAGTTTACTGCCAGTTCGAAAATCCTAAGACTTGTTATAGAAGTGCAAAAATGATTCTCACACCGTATAGTAAAAATGATGCGTGCATATTACATTTGAAACTATTCTCGCATAGGCGCGAGTCCTATACGCTGTATAGTAAAAATAATGCGTGCTTTGTAAAATACCAACCTTTATTACACGCTATATTTTCATATGGATTTTACTATACGTATAGCATGAATCTTCGTGTATGTATAGATTTCACTATACGCATGGCATTAATCTTCGGCGTATAGCGAAAAATATTACGAAGTTGATTAGTAAAGTGTGACTCTTTATACCGTACTTTTTGTAGAATACTGGAAACTAATTGTTCCAATCACGTGGGCAAAATATTTTTTGAATACTACGAAAAATCACAATATGCCGAATAAAATGTATTATTTGTATCAGTTTACGTGCCATATCGTAGGTTAAAATTTAAATTTCTTCATTATTACTATACCATAATTCCAATTTTTATCTTCTATTCAAGACTTTTGGATATTGAGTGATATTTTTTTTAGAAGCATAGTATTAATTCTAAACTTCGAGGCCCCTGTTTTCTCCGTGCGGAAAAAAGATTCTAAGGGGCGAAAACCACCCCTCAAAAAAAGGCGAGTCGACGCGTGATTTCGCCGCTTTACTCACATGCAGTCCACCGATACGAATTTAAAAAAGTTCATAAATCTTCTAATGTAAAGTGTTGAAAAATTATGGGGCGACAGACCTCTCAGTGAGGAGTCATTTCCCTCCTTGAACCCGTTTTCCGCCGATAAAAAAAATACATATGTAACAGTTTTTAATGCTTCATACCATCTATGAGTTTCAACAGAATCGAAGGCGGACACTCGCGTGATCTTCCTTGTTAGGAGAAAACTTTTCCTACAAAAGTTGCATAGTTCGAACGAGGTCGTCGAGTCGTCTCTACGAGGTTCATCCACGTAAGGACGCTTCGGGGATGTCAGGCAGCTCAATTTTTTTAAATGGGACCACATTTTTTTCATAATATTATCAAGGAACTGAAATGAAGTTCACACTGAATTTGAAGATGATCAATGTACCTAGGCTTACAAGAAACATCACTTAAGTATTCGTCTTCGATTTTGTTGAAACTCATATATATTATAGAGAATTGAAGACTATTACACATATGCTTTTTCATCTACGGAAAAACGTTTTTAAGGGCGGAAACGATCCCTCAAATAAAGGCATTTCACCCCTTAATTCGATTCTTTTCAATAATTTAATAGTAGGATTTTCGTCGCTTTACATTGAAACAATTTTGGATTTTGTTTCAATCAGATCGGTGGACTGCTTGTGCGTGAAGCTGCAAAACCGACGCTTGACCTGCCTTTCTTTCAGGGATGGTTTCCCCCCTTAAAACTGTTTTTCCGCGGATAAGAAAAAATACGTGTCTAATAGTTTTCAATGCTGTATCACATATATGAGTTTCGACGAAATCGACGGCGGACAGTTAAATGATGTTCCTTGTTAGTGTAAAAAATCGATGAAAAAGAAATTTCCATGTTTCTAGCCTAGGAGCGATGAAAAAAATGGTGCAGACCATTGCTCCTCTAATAGGTGCTGAAAGTGATGGCCACCACTATCGATGCACCTTTGCAATCTGACTCGCATTGTCTGTATGTAATCACGCCGCGCCAGTCTGTATTAACGATCAGGCTCTAATTATTCATCCTTGCATATTTTGCGAAGTAGTCGGCACTTCTTTGTAGATCATATGGCCCAAAGCCGCCATAAAAAAGTCCAGTGATGCTAAGTATGGTAAACGAACTGCCCAAAACTCAGGATCACGCCCACGCAATCAAATATTTAGGAAAATGTTATGGTTTAAGCTTTGTAGGTAAATGCTAAAGTTTAACAATTTTGTTTACGCTTCTAATAAACTTGCTTGAATATTTTGTAAGAAGTTATTTCACTTTTTTGTACATTTTAATTGGAAAAATATAATAAAAGAATTCTTTAAATAAAAATAATAAATATTTCAAGATAAATCAAAATTTGTTATATGGTAAAACAAGCAATAATGTTTTCGGGGAGTTTTTTTGATACCTGGCGTCTTTTTTACTTTTTAAAAGTTTTTAAAGGGGATACATATTCTTCAAGAATCAATAAAGATGTGCGTTCATTTTGATGGTCATTCCATCCTAAAAAGGACCTCCAAAAACAGCGCTCTAGACTAGAATACTGCATTAATATAAATATAACCAGCCTTTCTTCCTCACACGTAATTTTACAAGAGCAGTTTTGAAGGGGAGACTACCAGTCTAGGGTCCCGAATAAAAGTGACTTACGATATGTTGTTACGGATGTCCAGTTGATATGATGAAAATTCCGTTTGGTTGGCTTTTTTTTATATATCTTCAAGTATCTCCAGAATTTTGTTCGCAAGAGTTTGTGACAAACTAACAAAGCTGCAGCTGGATGAAGTGAGTCGCCTTTGTCTGATAGTGTCCTGCATCTGACAAGAATTCTCCAATCTTTTACTCGGCACGAAAATGCAAAATGATCATTCTAGTTCTAGGTAAGATTTACCTTCGAAGTAGGTAGACAAATCGAGATTTCCTTCGAAGTACGTAGGGAAATCGAGATTTACCTTCAAAGTATGTAGGGAAATCTAGAAAAAACGATTCTTTATGAAAGTGCGCATGTTGGAAAAAAATAAATTATTTTCGCTAAAAAGATCGTCGAAAAAAAAAATTCCGGAAAAAGTTCTTACCATATCAAGAATCCCCACCCATATGTAAAACGTTGTAATCGGGTTGCAAAACAAAATTCAAGTCAATTGGCTAATAATTGGCGATGCAATAGTGCCGGCCGTAGACACTATTAGACGAAGGCGACTCGCTTTATCGACCTTTTGCGCCGCCATTATAGTGCAAAATCTGGTGGAAGAGTTGTAATGACCCTTGAAGATATGTAGAATAAAAGCCGCTAAACGGAATTTTTATTCTATCAACTGGGTATTCCAAAACAAACGTTGACATTCACCTTTTTTTAGGCTCGAGACTGGTAGTTCCTCTTGAATGGTGCCTCTAATTTAAAAAAAAAGCCGCGGGATATACCACGATAAGAATTCTTTGACTTTTACTGCGCACTTGTAACTACGGGATAATTACCCTCCTAACGATTCGCTGCTTTACCGTTTCACTTTTTACGCTTCTCAAATCATCCAGCTGTGCATACAATTATTTTTCAGCCCCGTACGGCCTTACATCTGCGACGTAATCGATAACTATTCTTCCTTTAATATACAGCAACTCAGAAATTCGAAATTCCTTTTTCGAAAGATTCCTAAAATACAACATTTCAGAAATATTCCAAGAAAGTTTAAAATCGGTCTATAGGAAGGTTCCGCGGATTGGCGAACTTCCCATGTACGTATTGCAAACTGGCTTGGTATTGGCACTGTACTGCTGCCAGAACTGCCAATACTGGCAGGCTACCAAGGGCCAAGCCTTGCCCAAGTCCAAATCAGTATTGATACAACTTTGGTTTGTTAACACCGGTCCAACTTATGGTGCCGCGAATCGGTCCGACACTGTTTACGGGTATTGGCTCAGAATGCGTGCCCAGTTTTGGGCCAGACATTATTGCTAGTCTTGAGACAAACCCTAAATCAGTACTTTGCCGGTACATGTTTATACATTCATTTACATTTATAAAATAGGACGCTGAATTTCTACAACGAAACCTTTTTTTTAATTGGTTTTGTTCCAGCCGTACAGGGTCTTCCCCTTTTAAGGATGTTGAGTCCCAAATCGCAAATGACGATAAAATTCTGAAAATTTGGTATGTTTTTGTATGAAGTATTTCAGAGGTCGTGTAAAAATTTCACGACAATTAGGAAGCTCGTTATTGAACAATTAATATTGACAAATTAAATGTAGTCTTATGGAAACTGATGTAACTTTGCAATAAGTTTTTTTTTTGACCTCTCAATTTTGTAATATCTACAATATACTGAAAGCAACGGAAACAAAACGAAGTTTATTGATAAATTTTTTTTCATTTCTTTTAAAAATTGTTCTTAACAAAATGTTAATTTTTTAATAACGAGCTTCCTAATCATCGTGAAATTTTAACACGACCTCTTAAATACTTCATACAAAAACATACCAAATTTTCAGAATTTTCTTATCATTTTTTATTTCAACCCTTAAGGAGGTTGAAGTAATGATGATAGAATTCTGAAAATTTTGTATGTTTTTACATGAAGTATTCAGGAGGTCGTGTAAAAATTTCATGACGATTAAGAAGCTATTTATTGAACAATTAACATTAACATGTTTCATAGGGACTCAACATCCTCAACGAGCCCCAATCCGCATCAACTTTCCACTACCCCCCGCCTTATATATCGCCTGTTCGGCAACTACTCCTCCGTCTACCTCCAATTCCACCACCACCACCCCCCCCCCCCCCACCTGCAGCCGCAACCGACTTCCCCCTCTGTATCGTATTCACCATGACATATCTGTCCGGGGTACAGGGAAACTGCGGAACACCGATACCAATTCAGCCGGTCAAGTTCGCCCTCCCAGTCGTGGAACTAGTCTTATTTCTTATTTCGCCGCGAAATGCCGAAGAAAAACATTTCACGACAAAGTATACGCGACTGGGTTTCGAACCCGGGACCTTCCAGTCCGCACGTTTAGTGGCAAGCACGCTAACCACTAGACTGCTGTAACACTCTTGCATCTCGAATGATTGAGAAATGTAAAGAACATATTGTGAATAAATATTTTCAAAATATATATGTGAGATTAAACAGTCGGTACGCCAATGATATGTAATCATATGTCGGCCCAGCACACAGAGTTTACTAATACTGGGGCAGTACTTAACCTAAGACTCGGTAACTAAGGCTGGCATGGTACTGTTGCCATTGCTGGGGCAGTACTTCCAGCCGAGACTCAACCAACCTTGGTTGCCAAGGCTGGCACTGTGCTGATAAAATTGTTTGCCAATACTTGGGTAGTACTTGACCCAAGACTCGATACCCAAGGCTGGTATGGTACTATTGCCAATGCTGGAGCCGTACGTCCAGCCGAGACTCAACCAGCCTTGGTTGCCAAGGCTGGCACTGTGCTGATAAAATTGTTCGCCAATACTGGGGTAGTACTTGACCCAAGACTCGGTAATCAAGGCTGGCGTGGTACTGTTGCCAATTCTTGGGCAGTACTTCCAGCCGAAACTCAACCAACCTTGGTTACCAAGACTGGCACTGTACTGATAAAATTGTTTGCCAATGCTGGGGTAGTACTTGACCCAAGACTCGGTAACCAAGGTTGACGTGGTACTGTTGCCAATTCTGGGGCAGTACTTCCAGCCGAAACTCAACCAACCTTGGTTACCAAGACTGCCACTGTACTGATGAAATTGTTTACCAATGCTGGGGCAGTACTTAACCCAAAACTCGGTAACCAAGACTTTTATGGTAATATGGTAACTTGTCCGTCCTGACTACTGTTATTTCCGACGTTTCATAATGGAAGCACACCGATTCTTCCTCACCTGGCTCCTTGTCATCGGTCTAGTCGGAGTTTACGCCCAGAACTACGACGAAAACATATCGGAAGAATTAGCCAACTTGATCGTCGCGCGCTCCAAATATCCCCAGGTACGTTATTGTTGGACTGGCTCCAATGCTCATATTTATTGATCTCCATCATAAAAGCTAGCTACATATTCATCACCGGGTATATCGAAGACAATTATTGCAAATACCTCTTTACGAATCCTACTTCCTATTAATATGAAAATCCGAAGTGGACTTTATATGTCAGTTGTTTTATGATGCAAAAATCACTGTACAGATTAACTCTGAATTGTTGAGATAGATAGGTGTAGTCCCAAAGGGCAACGCATATGCTACCTGTGTCCTGAAATACCAATCACTTCCTCAACGGTGAGAAAAAACGTCACATTTCGTTAATAAATTCATCAAACGATGCTAGACCCTTGTTTTCACGACAGTATCACCGAAATGGCTGGTCATCTTCTTTTGCTTAATCTAAATCGCAGTCTAATTTTTCAAATACATCCTAATATGCTCTCAGTGACAGCAAGTGCTCATTTATCTGTTCACCTCTATCTACGTGATGCTCGTTGTTGGAGCCAAACAAACAAATAATATTCTTGGCAATGATGAAATAACATTCACGCATAGCGAATAAGTTATTCCGTTGAGCGACGCGATCTTATTCTGAGTCATATAAATAATGACACAATTTGCAGTTGGAGGAAAGCGCATCAGCCCTCAATCCGGCGAACGAGGATTATTCGTCAGAAGAAGATGCGATTTCTGAATTCATGAATGAAGTGCGCCGCCACAAGAGGTCAAATCCTTCGTCATCCCGGATGTCGAAGGAAGATTTCAATTGGCACATCAAGGAAGGTGAAGAAGCTTTGAGACGTCTGAGCCAGGAGACTAAACAGCAGAAGGAAAACCGGGAGCGCGTCAAACAACAAATGCAACCTCAACAAAGGAACGCTCAAATAGCTGCGAATGTGAAAGGCGCAAATGATAAGAAAAAGGACCAGATAATTATCCTGGAGGAGAGAGTACCTCAGTGGAAACAAAACAAACGTGGCCCTAGCCGCCGCACCTAGGCCAGCAAATCTTTACGAATAAAAAATATATTGTTGCAATAAAATAATAATTAAATCATAATAAAAGACCTCATCAGAATGTAATTTATTTTAATAGAATTGACCAACATATTTACCAAAATGTAACGGAATCGAACGGCCTGACATGAGTCTTCATAAAGTTACGCCTCCAATTATTTGTGTTTAAAATTTTTCAATGCGCCAGAGCGTTCTTTTTCTTCAGCATGAAAATCATGATTTTGAAGCGTCTAAATGAATGTCTGCATGTTGTTTCCGATACAGCACGGTCGTCTATCCCAACAAGAATTCTGTATACTTCACGTGCAGATTTTTTAAAAATAAAGTAATGCAGTCAAATTTCCCCCAAAAACGCTTTTTGGTAATAAAATATTCATGTTTAACTCTCTAAAAAAAGTTGTTTACACTTCGCCGAAATGACATACACTGAATTTCAACGTTGCTTTTAGTACTTGTTCATAGATGTGTTACCATCATCAACTATACAGACGCAGTTCTGAAGACACTACCTGTTGGGAAACAGTGAGAACTTATTGAACGTCGTAATATACTTTATGTATCTACAAGCGCTAACGTTTGAGGCCTCTGACCCGCTATTGAAGCGAGTTAAGCAACAAGTTTTAGAGTAAGCTTTTCCAGACACAAATCCTTGTTTGGTGGTCTTTCGGCAGAAAAGTCGGAAATGACCTTCCGGTGCCGTGTTGAGTTATATTTCGGATGAAGAGGTTGAAGTTTTGTAATGCCTCTAACGTATTTTTTATCCTTTTATACTGACCGATCTTTGGGCCTAGATGAAGGCCGATCGATAAGTGCTTATGGACACATATGATGCCTTTTGAAATTGCCTTGCCAGAACTTTCAAGATTTCGGGGATTGCAATCGTAAGGCCCTCCATATTATTTTTCGACAATATTACAACCATTTTTCGGGCGCCGTCGTACATTGACGTAAGGACGACTCGCTCAACGACGTAATTGCAATATCTATTGTTGCATCTGACATTCGCCTTTTTGCGAAAGCTTGCCGGACAAGACTGCGGGTACCAGAGTAAGACGCCTCCGTAACGGATGTGGTTCCCTGCTCAAAGAGCATGTCAGTGTAATATCCGGTTAGAAGTAAATGGGTTTTGGATCAAGCACGGACACAAAAGACGGGAGCCACGCTTGAGATGTCCGATGGGGCATGACCACCACGTCTCAAGATCTTATGCGCTGCGGTTTAAATGTGGTGATTTCCGTCTGAATGACAACCAACGCCCTGGAGGCCCTCGAAGTGTCTTTCTCTTCTCAATGAGCAGTGGCGAAAGTCCTTTTTGTAGAAAATCGTTACGGGCGATGACAAATGAATACTCCATATCAATCCGAAGTGCAGAAAGTCGTGGGGCAATCCCGGGGATTCATCAAAGTCGGTGGCAAGCCCCAATTGCTTCGGGAGGAAGGTTCTTCTGTGCATTCGGTGGGATATCAAGGGCGTGCTTCATTATGAGTCGTTGGAACCGGGTCATACAGTTTGATCAAGCATTAATCTGCTTGAGTCTACTGCTCTCCTACTGGCAGAGGAAAACGTCCAGTGAAATTGTGACATTGCTCCAGACATTGCTCCATCCGATTACCACTTGTTCCGATCGATGCAACACGCCTTGTCCGATATGCATTTTCAATCAGTGGATGATATCCGAAAATGGCTTGTCAACTTTATCGTTGTCCAAAGACATAACATTTTTTCGAGATGGAATTCTTCAGCTGCCTGAAAGGCGGCTTAAAGTTATAGAAAGCAACGGCGAATACTTTGATTGAACAAGCTAATTTACTTTCTTTTGAAATAAACCTTGACCGTAAATAAAAAAATTGGATTATTCATTTGTACACCCAATAGATGGTTCTTTGAACGAATTTCTTTGTACAGAGGGGGATGTAAAGGAAATTTTATATCCTGCCACACATTGCAGGGTAAATTTGTCTCTCGTGATTTTTTCCCATTCTTTGACGAAGAATTTCAAACGACCCGCTGTAGTCCTTACTGAATTTATTTCGTTCTCGTTTCGAGGTGTCTCGTGCTCGAGCTCTTGGGGTTTTCCCGTATACGATTTCTGCTTGAACTTCGTTGGTGGCCGTCGCTGAGTTCCCCCACCTGACGATAGTTTGCAGGTGGGTGTCCCCAGTTTCCCTGGGTCCTTTTTTTATTCTTTTTTGATGGGTTTTCCCCCGGTCTGAGATTCACGCATGCTTTTTCGGCCAATTTTGCCTCCTTCACCTGCGCAGCAAACTTTTTTTCCATACAGCCATTTATCCGATTTTGCTGCCTCGATACCTCGGTTTCATAGACTTGTTTAGAATTGGCGTGATAAACAACTTGCTTGCTACTGAATGCTGGTGGTGCAAATCCGTGAGCAGTTTTCCGGTATCGCAGAGAAACTCGAGCAGCATTTGCTCGTCAACACCTTTCGGTGGATGGAGAATCATCGTGATTGCTCCCCCGAGAGCAGATATGGCTGAGCCTACACAGTTTTGTGTAAATTCGAAATGTTCATCTCGTTTTTTCGCTACTTCCGTCATTACGGCAGCGATTTCTGTGTTTAGTTTCGGTGCCTCCGTGTACAGTTCTGTTTTTCTCGGATATTTTTCGAGAATACTTTTCTTAGTTTCTTCTGGAAACTCGGCTTCCATCCATTTTTCCCTACCTCGTCCTCAAGATCAAGTCGAACTCAACCTCGATTTCTTCCGAGGCAGTCGGATACTCGCTCAGCAAGTCCAGAGAATTTTCTTTCGTTGTAACTTGTTCGCAATTCATGAGCTCGATGATCTCAGCTTCCTCTAAAACCTTATTGGTTTCAGATTAGAGAATTTGCTCTCTAGGAACATTGTTGTTACTTCCCGGCGAATTCTTATCCTCCCTGTTATTCCATTTTTCTGCTGACGAGAGAAAATAAATAAAGATTACTTTTCGGTTTGTCATTGTCTTACTGACGCTGGCAGAGCGATATGCTCTTGTTGAGCATTACGCAGTTTGCCATCATTATTTCAGGAATTCGTGTGGAATTCATCGAGATGTGTGAACCTAACCTTTAAAGTTCATGTGGAACTTGCCTGAGAGGGAATCTTGATAATTTATATCTTTTGGTGGCGTAGTCTCACGCGATGCCATTCCCCGCGTCAACTCGACCACGAGGCTATTGAAGCTATGCAACTGTTTCTGCATATTTTGCTACCTTGTACCTTCACACTTCCTCCATCCATTAGATATCGACCTCGATCTCTTCTTTCTTTCTTTACACATATTGGAAGCCACAGAATCCTTAATATTCGCTTCATAATTATGATGTTTGTACTCTCACTCGTGATCCATGCCGCACGACGAAACGATATGAGAATAGATGGCACCACCTGATAGGACCAGGATCGTCGAACTACCAATTGTCGATCACTTTCACCTTGAATTTCCATCTACTGTGCGCAAAAAGTACGCGACTATTTATCAATATAGCATTTGTTATTTTTGCCACGGTAGGAATCTTGGATCTCGATTTTAGGGTAAATACCAGGTGTAGAAGTATAAAATTGAAATTTTTTGTAAAAATTACACATCTGTTGTTTGAGAATGATGAAAACTAATGGAGACGGCTTGCTGCGTTACATTCAATTGATCTTGCAATTCGTTGTCTGCGAACTTTTTCGGTGGTTTCCCACGCTCTTCGTTTCTCAGGTCAAAATCACCACGTATGAATTTTTTGAACCACTCGAAACACTGTGTTTTACCAAGAGCATGTTCGCCGTAAGCTTCGACAAGCATTCAATGAGATTCTGCAGCAAGTTTTTCAAATAATAACAGAAAACCCATGCTGTCCGCAAATCGTAGTTCGTAGGCACAAAACTCGATATGTTTAAGGTTATAGAAACATATACCGGTGTAGGAAACTTGGGTTGTTGTGTGTTGAAAATCTTCGTCAGCTGTTAGAGGAAGATGATGGCGCTGCAGACGCGGTCTTACAGTCCCTAAACTGATGGCTAGCACCATCTATAGGGAAATTCCGGTTTCATACTTGTACACCTGGTACAATGTAACTGATTTTGATGTAACGTGTTTAAAACGCCAATGTGGCCGAACTCTATTTCACAGGACGTAGGATTTTCGATTGAAAATGAAGATTGCTGGTTCAGCGCAACTAGAGTTTTTCGAATAGTTACGTATATGGTGCAAATGACATTGACACACGCAACGTTTCCAAACAGTTGTTGTATTTTGCTGCCACAAGTCTTGCTCTTCCCGTTATTACAATACACTTTTGCTCATTTTACTTCAACGTTTTCTAAAGATCGAAGATTTGAAAATACAATGACAAATGCATCTACTGATAAATGCGCGCGTGATGATGCAAGATATGTGATCAGGAGGAGAAGTCAGATTACGAGCGACGGCTGGAGCTGGTTGGCTTTGGCTGAGTTCGTTTGTTGGTCTTTGGCCCTCTGCCCCGCCGCTCCAACTGACGCAGGGCCTCTTTCGCTGCAGCATCTTCTTCTCGCCTTTTCTTCCAAATGGCGGCCTCCTTTTCGATTGCCGTATTCACGCTCAATCTCTTTAGAGTTTTAGCGCCTTCGGTGACGTGCCATTCGAAATCCTGCTCCGACATTCCACTCGTCGAAGGCTTAGGATCGGATCTCTTGTATATTCTTGCTTCATGCTCTTGAGTAATCAGATCTTCGATTGACACAGAATCTTCATTTGCCAGATTCGGGGCCGATGAGCTTTCGTCCAGCTGGAAATGACATCGTTATTGATGTTGGTGAAAAAGGACCACGGCGATTAACGGGCTAACTCGTTTGTTATGCATCAATGTTATTTTGTCATTGCCAAGAATATCATTTGGTTGTCAGTCGCGCCTCTTCGTCCGTATGGCAGGTTGTGGTTCACATGGTCTTAGACCTCCAACAGTAAGCAACACGTAGATCGATATGAACGGATGAATGAGCACTAGCCGCCAGTGCGTACGAATTATGATGCAATCGAAAAATTAGACTGCGAGCCAGACTGAGCAAACGAAGAAGACCAGGCGTGTCGGGGATTCAACTACTATTTATCATAGCGTGAAATCAAGATAAGGGGCCAGTCCACTTTGAAAATTTGAAATTTTCAATTTGGAAATTTCACTTGAGGAAATCGACGATGATGAGCAACCAGAAGGGATTTTGTACGGTGCAGGAATTGCCGATTGAGTTTAAGTAAGAGTTTTTCATAGTATAAACTTTAAATGCGTTTTTATCGAAACAACGTTTTCAAAATCTAGCTTCATCGTATCTCTAAAACTAATAAAGCGATTCTCTTGAAATTTGAACTACATATTGTAAACACGATTCGCAACAAGATGACCCTCGATGGTTTTAAAATTTCAATTTTTTACTCTTTTTTTGCGAAAAACTGCGATAAACGCGTTTTTTTATACTTTTTTCGTTTTTCATCGACCTTTTTTTTCAATTTTTTGATAAAAATTCATATCCAAGAGTCATTTTGTAGCTGGTGTCATACTGAATCGAATGGACTTTGATTTTTTTGTTTCAGACAAGCCGTTGCCGAGTTGTGATGGAGCTAAATTTTTTTAAATGTCTTTCAAGACTTTATTTATCAAGCCCAACAACTTTTATATTCATCTTTTATAAAATCCTCAAAAATAAAAGTCGCGAAAATAGCCTTTTTCGTGGCTCCAAAGGGGACTGGCCCCTTAAAGAAATCCCTACTATCGTTAAAAAAAACTATGTATCGTTACTTGATTGTTATTTTTCCCATCATTTCTTGGTTTTTCTCATTTTTGCGGAAGTAGTTGGAATTTTGGGGCAAAGGTAATAGATGTTGCCCTGAGACCTATCTATCTATAAATTTTGGAGCTGATCCGTTGAGGGATTTTTACATCTTGAAGCAACTGAGAGAAGACCAATTCAGATTTATATACGGGTGGAAAATAAAATTCGTAAAGAAATTTATGTTGCTGCAATAGCTTTCTTTGGTACGATCTTGAAGTTAGCATCGTCGCAATGCAACGGAAATTCATTATTTCCAACAATCAATTTCCAATAATCCACCAATTATTGGCTCTTTTAGATCACGTGTATCACTCGAACGTTTTTTTTTTCAAGACTTCTTTCCAGCCTTTACACTGTAAATTTGTAAAATATTTTCGGTGGCAACAAAGACAATTAAAGTTTCGTTGCATTCCAACGATGCAAACTTCGAGATCGTTCTTTAATCAGTTCTTCACGTGAATCTATAGTGAGTTTATACCGTGGGGCAGATTAATTATGAGTATTGGATCGAGTCTAAAAATAAGGTACCTGTAGGTCGTTTGTCGATACTTCCTCATAGCGCTGGGCGTAAACTCCAACGAGCCCAACGAGAAGGAGCCAAGCAATGAAGGATCTATGTATAGCCATCGTCGGAGCGTCGAAAATAACGGCAGCCTCAAGAAGACGGCAATAAGGTACGTCTATGAATCGAATGGATAGCTGACTATCTAATCGCGATCCCGTGCTACTCTGCCGAAATGATCGAAATACTCGAACTTTTATATTCAGTTGCATGGACATAAAAATCGCACATGTTTCGCGGGTAAATTAAAATTTATCCTCTTTGACTCTCCGCACACCTTGATTTGTATTAATAACTTATCGATGTAGAATAGTGATCAGTCTTCTCTAATATTTCAAAACCGTGATTAACGCGTTTTCGGGAGTGTTTTCACCAAAGATTCACCAATTAAATGAACCTCCTTTTTTCAAACGTAATTACGGAGGCCTGAAGACAGCTGTGGCGAGAAAGAAAAATCATCGCTGGCTCGAAAATTGCTGGGATTGTTGCACTCTCAAGGTGCCATTACTTCTGCCCACGTTTTGCTTAAGGAATCATCACAGCGTGTAACAGGTCGAAAAATAGCTGATATTCACGATTTTTTTCGATGATTAAAATACGCTAATCAGTCTGATTGTTTTATGTCAAAACAAAGTACTCATGAAGAACAGAAAATAAACTAAGCGTTTATTTTTCATTTTTTACATCCTTTAATGGTTGAAAATATCTTCGAAAAAGAGGACGGTGTACACGGTTGTGGCCGTAAATATTATCTGAAACAAAATTTGTAAAACAACGATGATTAATTAGCATGAAAGCCGCTATCTTGCTATGGAGGTTTTTTTAAAATCAAAATTCGCAAAATGGCGGCCTTTTCAAACAAAAAGTATCGAACTTAAGCTATTTTTTGACATTTTTTCGTTAAAAAATATGAAGACTTCAAAAAAAGCTTCCATAGCAAGATAAAGAATGGCGTGAGGAATGTTGTCTCAAAATTTGAGATGGATAGCTCGGAAACTTTTCGTTTGAGAGTGCACACCGTTTTGATAAACGACATTTCGAGAAAAACGCGTCTAAAGTTCCGAGTGCGGAATTTTTATATAAATTGTCTACTTACGATTAATCGGCGGTGCCAGGTCGATGTTTATAACTGTCTATACTATCGGATAATGCAAAAAAACGTTTTTTTTTAAATTTGGCCCTATGATGATTTCTTAGAACCTTAGAACCTTTGCAAAAGATTTTATTCATTCGTAACCCTTCGAGAATATTTTTGAGTGCACATGCTTGAAAAAATCAGTTGAGTGATTCTATGCTTTGCAGCCTATGAAATGATGAAACGGAACCACTTTTAACTCGCATTAATTGACGAGAAGAAAGATTGGATCCCTGAACATCAATTGTAAGATGTTTTGTGACATAGCAACTTTATCGCTATATAGAACAATAGATTATAAATTTGCGAGTGATTTATACTCGCGAAAATGTCACGGATTTCTGTAGGTTTTGCCTGTCTGGATAAACTCGCAATCTCAAAAATATGTTTTTGCTATTACGCAATTTGGTAGCCTAGGGTCTTGACTGTAATTTGCAACAAAGATCTTGCAAGAATTTTAAAAATTAACCGAGATATGACGACTTTCGTAAAGGGTCAGATCGCCCATTGCGGTACGGCGAACCGCCTGGCCACAATTAACCATTTTTCTTTTTGCATTGTTCTCGAAACAAAGCTTTATGAAACGGTTTAAGTCGTATCTCAAAATCTACTCTTCCGATTCACTACGGATTCAAACAGGGCATAGTTTACATTTCCTATCGAAAGCCCTGATGATTTTCTGATACGTTTATCGATTTATTCATAACCAATTATCAAAGTTGCTTTTCGGTCGAAAATCGAACTTTTTGTCTACACCTTGCCGTTCTCGTGATTGCCCAAATTTCAACAAAGCATGCAGTCATACGAAACCTTTATGGTTTTACTTAAAATACAATTCTTTTATTTTCTATTGTAGATCGACCTAGTTGTCAGGACCATCTACACCGATTGGCCATGCAGCAATGACGGCACTTTGTTTAAACAACAATAACTTCGTTGTTTATCAACATTTTTCAATGAAAAAAATTGTCAAGCTTGCCAATTCTATTTATCAATTGTGTGTGAAATCCCGGCCTCGGCATCCCAATACTCGAATAAGGGTTTTTTTTTTAAATGAACCTGTTTTTTGGAACACGCTAAAGTTCGCATCGTCGGAATGCAACGGAATGCAAAAGTCCATTTTATATCTTTTTATTTTCATTAATATTCGAAATCTTTTTTTTTCGTGTAAGTAGCCGATCCCCAATAAGGATTTCAAAAACATGTGCGTCACTTTCGCAGCCTAAATCTGCAAAAATTTTAGGTTATTCGATAAAAATTAATTTTTGTTGCATTTCGACATTGCAAACGTCAGCATTATTCTTTTTTTTGGCCCAAGTTTATGCAGTCCTATGGTTCTCGACTGATCGCTACCCTTAGGGGACTGGGCATCGAAAAATCTCGATTTTTTTCGTTTTTTTTAACATTCTGCTACTACAATCTCTTCCAAACATTTTGGTGAAAAGAAAACTGAAAAGTTCGCAAAATTGAACTCAGGAGAGCAATAATACTCCAATAAAGTTAAATGTGATGGCTCACTGAAGGACTACAAACACACACCTGCATTGCATGCCGATGTCCAAAAGCAGTAAAACCAGTGTACGAAGCTTTAAGGATGTTGAGTTCCAAATCGCAAATGATAATAAAATTCTGAAAATTTGGTACGTTTTTGTATGAAGTATTTCAGAGGTCGTTTATAAATTTCACGACAATTAGGAAGCTCGTTATTGAACAATTAACATTCACAAATTAAATATTGTCTTATAGAAACTGATGTAACTTTGCAAAAAGTTTTTTTTTGACCTCTCAATTTTGTAATATCTACAATATACTGAAAGCAACGGAAACAAAACGAAGTTTATTGATACATTTTTTTTTATTTATTTTAAAAATTGCTCTCAACAAAATGTTAATTTTTTAATAACGACCTTCCTAATCGTCGTGAAATTTTAACACGACCTCTTAAATACTTCATACTAAAACATACGAAATTTTCAGAATTTTCTTATCATTTTTTATTTCAACCCCTAAGGAGGTCGAAGCAATGATGATAGAATTCTGAAAATTTGGTATGTTTTTACATGAAGTATTCAGGAGGTCGTGTAAAGATTTCATAACGATTGAGAGGCTATTTATTGAACACTTAACATTAACATGTTTCATAGGGACTCAACATCCTTAACTGACGAGGAACTATTTTCAAGATGTGTAGGACATTATAGACAAATTTCAAACGAATCATTTCATTCGATTGTGTGAAAAACCGCTTCGAAAGCATCATTCACCGCCATTGATATTGTTGTCATCGCAACAAACACGGCAACTTTGTTATTTAATGACGGTTCGATTCGTTTGCTGGATGTTATGAAAAAACTACGGTTGGAGTACGGAGCGCGCGCCGTTGAAACATGCAAGTTGGGTGACTAGGAACGTTTGTCGGATGCAGACAAGAGATTGCAAGCATCAACGAAATAAGCGAGGGTGGAAAAAACCGACGTTCCGCGATTGGTACCACAGAAAAAGCTGACCTCGAAAAGTCCTTTTGCAGCGCTGGAAATTTTTGACGTACGTAAGTTGCAATTTTTCTGCCGTAATGCTGTGCGAGAACTTCAACACATTTTTCTCCAAACAGAATTTTGTACTAGTTTTGCAGCGATAAGTCAAGAACGATTGAAGGTATCGCCTTGACATTTTTATAAAAATATCAACTTCCTTTACAAAATAAACCGACCTCTATGTGAAAAAAACAAATTATTATTGTTGTTATAACAAATGTCATCCGTGTTTCGATGTTTTTCAAATATTAGCCGCCATTTTTTTTTTATGTTTTTTCAAAATTTTTAGGTTCAGTCTGTGAAGGAACATCCCCGGAAGACAATGGGGTTTGGGAATTGCCGAAAACTTCGACCGGCCATTCGGAATTGTGGCAAAGAGGGAGCAGTGCATGGGACACGTGGTCTTCTTTATCCGCCCATATCTCCCTAACATATTTATATTTCAAAAACCTCCACCACTGAATTTAATAGCCAAACCTCCCATAAAAAGGTTGCAAAAAAAAAAAAGTGTGTATGTTGTTTCGTTTCTTCACAAATGCGATTTGCGTTTTATTGCATGTCAGCCTATTTTCGCTGCCTAGTTCCCTCATGGTTGCTGCTTAAAAACATTCGGGTAACTATTTGCCCGATGTTTTGTTGATGAGAATTTTACTAATCGTTATGGTATATTTTCTGAATATTTATACTGGCAAAAGGAGAACGGAAGTATCCGCACTCGTTTATTAAATATTAAATTTTGAGGTTGTTATGGGGTTAAGTAAACATGTTACCACCAAGCAGAATTTTTTTCTAGACCGGTATAACCTTTTTGCTGATAATCCTGAGCAGTTTGAATACGATCCACGGTACCGGATTTTAGAGAAAAAATCGGCAACTCGACGTATTTTGTGGGCTCATTACATCACGCTTATGGAGAACCCCCGATCATCTTTCAGTACATGATTAATATCTGCTAAGTGAGTGTTACCACGGAGCTGGGAAAAATAGGCACGGCTCGACTAATTATCGAACTAACTCTTGATACCGGGAAAATGAGGATTCTCAGTACCGTTATAAAATTATTAATGTTTTTGATAGCAAATTGGGGCGAAAATAAAGCACACAAAATATTAGACTGTGCAATCATGGCAACGTCGTAGACGGCAGAAATGGTACCTATCTTATCGGTATTCGGTAATTATGCCCGGGAACATCAAACAAATGGTCACGTATATTATAGATACTTATTCTCTTAATTACTAATAATTACTTAATGTTAATTTGATAACTATGTTCAGAAATTATACATTTCTAGACATTTTTAGGCAAAGACAAAATGTGCGCGGATTTTTTTTCACACATACATTTTTTTAGAATATCGGAAAATGATTAAAGCTTTTGATTTCTTTAAGATTATAGACAGCCTTAGTACACACTTTTTCTTTCCAGCGGAATTTTTTTACTCGGATCGATATTCATTTTTGACAGCTACTTGGGCCGATATTGAGATTACGAACGGGCGCATTTGTCTCTAACTTCGCGACACTTCTGCCAACTTGGGCATTATGACGTTGCCAATTCGTTTCGCGTTAATTGAGCGAGAAAAAGTTATAAGAAATAATCATAGAAAGTAATGAAAATACTTGATGTAATCACCGAATGTTCAAAAATGCATATTTTTACAAATGGATGTAGAAAAATATTTCGAAAACACACGTTTGATATGACGATTATTCGAAAGCTAACAGTTGGTAACAGTCAATCGGCTCCGTGCGTAAGCATAGGGCGCAACACTCGTACTTCACCTCCAACGACTAAACCCCATAACAACCTTAAAGTTTACATCAATCTCCACTTGATCGCATTGATCGCAGACGGGGCAACGTCGTTATCATTTCAGTTTCTCGCGTATACCTTCCGCATTTATGAATATGGTGACCCAGAAAACGGATATTTAGTGCAGGATAGTGGAAAGAACAATATTCCCGAAAAAAATAAACAGGTTACCGATCTAATTAATGAAAACGTATGGGAAATGTGCAATCAGCTTACGAAAAAGTAAGGCTTGTTGAGGAGTATGTAAAATCTGGCAACGTCGGAACAATGGGAATAGCAGAGCAAATCGAAAACCTAGTGCGCCAATGTCAAACACGTTAAAGTTGAATGGGACTAAGGGGACCTTGTTCATTTATTTATTATAATGTATTCCCTTTTTTCTAGCCTCGGTGAGCATAGTACGATGTTGGTGGGCACGATTACTGACAAATCGTCTTTTCCATTGGTACCATTGCAATGCACTAATATGTTTTTCTGAATCACTTGTTGCCTCCTTTTGCTCTGACATAACCTCTGAAAACGCCGACCAGCACGAAACACGCGTAACACAGCTGCGACCCGTGTCGCAAAAATCCTATTATATTTCAATAATAGGATTTTTGAACATCGATATTTAATTTTCTGATCATCCTAACTCTTTCAAATTACCATATATGTAAATAATAATTACGATTATCTACCGTACATTTGAAAATTTTCGCGATATTCAATCGTACACGTTATTGATATTTTGCTACAATAAGTTGGCACTGGTGACGTCAAACAATGTTTTGGCATAGGAACTTCGTTTCTCGCCTGCCCTTCGAAAATGATTTAGCAATAACCTCAACCATAGAATTCTCGTTAACACATTCAGTAACCGCTCTTCTTCCAGTACTATTTTAACCCTCAAAATCGCTGAAACGCGTTACGCTTTTGTTCCTACATTCATCCAATCGTGAAATACGAATAAAACTGGACAGGAGTATTTTTTATAGAGAAATGGATTTAGCCTAAATCGCCGATAACCTTGCCTGAATTCTTAAACACACGCGCCTGTGTGTGCTTGTCTGTACCATGCGAAACAGACTAGCATCGATTTCATAATAAAAGTACAAGCTCGTACTACATAAATTATCTTCAGACGAGGAAAGGTTCGAAGAAATATGCATAAGGTCCAAAATATGGTGCAGGGATCGCCTATTGAAGGTAAACTTATGATTACGATGATAGATCTGCTAGTACTATAATACTGTAAAGGCGTTTTTCTCAAAATTACGTTTTTCAAAACGGTGTACACGTTTTCTCTACATCCAATGAACGGATTGACTTGAAATTTGGTACACGTATTCAGTTTAATAGTAGTTTAGTCTTGACCGACGTTTTTCTTCTTAACATTTGTCTCCATTTGTAATAAAAAATAATTACCTTAACGTCCCTCGAAAAATCGAAAAATATTCCAAAAATGTTTTTTGTGGTGATAGAAACACGATACCTAAAAAAAGCGCGGTCCAGTCTTAGCCAATATTATCTATTTTAAGGGCGAAAAAACTGGTTATTTTGTTCCAGATCAAACGTGAGGCCAAAATAAAGTACACCATTGAACCCCTCACGTCCAAAGGTCCCTCACGAGATTGTTTATAACTTCTTGAACTATTAATATTTTGAATGCAATTTGGTACACAACTTTGTTAATGTACATATAAAAAAATGGTCAGATGATGTTTCGCTCATCCGACTTATTCCTCCAACTTTTTTTTAATACGTTCGATTTTCGGGTCGTCTCAGTAGCCTAGCCCCTTGGAATGGTTTCTTATCCCGAGCGAAAAGAAAAGGCACAGCTGATTATTGGAAAATATTTGCTTTATTCTTCGGCTGAAAAGACTATAACGTTTTCTTCGTAATTTTAAGTTGTGTCAACTGGCTCTATCATTCTCCTACGTTGACTTCGCAATGATCGCCACACATGTGGCAAATAATTGTATGTCTCATTGAAACGAAGCGATGAATCGTGATATTTTTCAATCTCGTCGTTTTCTTTTATCGGCTATTGTCAGATTGAGGGAGGCGCGAGTATAATTGCGTAGACTCGACATTATTAACCGTGGGATTCTTTTTCGAAGCGACTGTTCAATCGTTTAAGGTGTAACATCTGAATAGACAAACGTAATTTAGAAAGGTTTTTTTTATTGGCTCAAATGATGTATTCATACATCACGAGAATGACAAACGATCAGAATTATACGTGAAATTGTTATTTTTTTTATTTTTGAAGCTTAATTTCCAAGCGCGCCGAACGCACGAAACAGCCTAGTTGGCGAAAGTACTAGTTTCGAGTCGTTTAGTCCACTCTTTGTACCAAAAATTAGAGGATCATCACAGTGTACATTTTTTTTAATCGATTTTTTTTGCATTATCCGATAATATAGACGGTTGCATGGTGTTCAAGTTTTTCGGCGAAATTCAAACTATCCCGGTTGCTACCAGATGCGTGAGACCTGGCACGGACCCGCGCGTTTTTATGTAAATGTCGTCTTTCAAATCAGTGTACACTCTCAACGGATGAGTTTTATAGCTCTCCGTCTCAAATACTGACATAACAATCTTCACGCCATTCTTTATCATCCTATGAAAGTTCTTTTTCAATCTTAAAGTTTTTTCAACCATAAACTGCCGACAAAATAGGCTAGATAGGATACTTTTTTTCAAACCGCCGCCATTTTATCAATTTTGATTTTAAAACAAAACCTCGATGGCAAGATAGCGGCTTTCATACTGACGATTCATACTGGGGGGGGGGGGGGGGGGGGGGTAAAAATTGGGGAAGTTGGTGTTGCGTAATTTGTGTACGCCCCTATATACAGGGTGTCCAATAGGAAGTTGCTGAACCTAATCGACTGTCATTTTAAAACACGTGTATAGACTCAGAAAAGCCAAATTGCTTTAAATAGAGGAAACTCTGCAGTTTTAAACGCACATAAATAAAACCCAGTCAAATATTTTTTATGTCAATTTATTACATCTTATAAAAATAACGAAAAAGTACAGTGATTAATGATAGATATTTTCGAAGTACGAACCGTTAGATTGTGCACAAAAATCAATTCTCTTTTGAAAACTGTGAAAAACTATGTCCAACATATCATTCGTAATGCCGCGAACCACTTCCTGGATGGCCGCGATCAGTTCTTCTACTGTGCTGAGGTTTTTAGCATAACAATGATCTTTAATGTAACCCCACAAGAAAAAATTACAAGGGTTCAGGTCCGGTGAGTATGGAGGCCATTCTAGTCCGCCTTGAGCAAATTTAGGGTACCCCAGACCGATTACTCGAGTCCCATATACGCGATGAATAGCTTCAAACACCTCATGAGTCCGGTGCGGCGTCGCTCCATCTTGCATGAAGTAAAAAATTTTAACCAGTCTCCTCTTTTTTGCATAAGGGAAGAATTTCGTTTCCAAAAGCTGTTTGTAACTCTCTCCTGTTACCGTAGATTCCAAGAATTGCAAATAAATTCCTTTTACTGAAATCGCTGCCCATGCCGTTACTTTCTGTGGATGAAGGGACTTCGCTAGCGATATGTTGGGGTTTTCCGTTCCCCAAAACCGGTAATTTTGCTTGTTTACGTACCCATTCATCCAAAAATGTGCTTCATCGGAATAAATAATCAATTTCTCATTAAGTTCTTCGGCTTCAAACATTCCCGTAATAGTGTTACAAAATTCGATGCGTTTCGTCATGGCATGTTCAGTTAACAATTGATGAGTGCTTATTTTATACGGATGAAACTTTAAAAAATATTTCAAAATGTTGTGTAATGATGATTTGGTTATTTTTAATGCTTGAGCAGCTTCCCGAATCGAATCATTTGGATTTTGTTTGAAATAATTCTCAACTTCGTTGACCTTCTCTGGTGTAGTCACCGTAACAGATGGACCTGGCAACTCGTGTCTACGGTCCTGGAGTGTACCATACTTCACGAAGTTATCGATTATCCTACAAAAATTAACGTAAAACTAGTTAAATGCAGTTTAATTGAATTGAAACACGAGTTGTGTGATAGATGAATATGAATAAATATTAAATTCTTACCTTTTCAGAGTGTTTTCGCTGGCAACTCTATGAGTTCCAAACTTAGTACGAAACCCTCTATATGCATTACTATAAATTTTTCCCCTCGAGAAGAAGCACTCAATAAGAAATACTTTTTCTTCCGTGGTGGGCTCACTCATTTTGACGCGCGCGTACTTGCTTCAACCACGGCTGGAATAAAATTGCGGGGCGTCACGTATGCGCCTTAGAAAAAGGGACCCCTATTGAATTCATGGAGGGAAAGAACACTTATTTAGTTTTAGCAACTTCCTATTGGACACCCTGTATAAAAAGCGAAATCCTAACTGACTGACCAGCCTAAACCGCTAAATGTAGAAACGTGAAATTTGGGGGGCAGGTTGATTTTATTATACAGCCACCATTTAAGGAGGGATTTTTCGAAATTCAACCCTTAAGGAGAGAAAAGGGTGGCAAAGTTTGTATGAACATTTTTTTTATCTCGTCGGATTTACTTGAAATTTCGTATGCGTGTTACTTGACACAATGAAACACGCATTTCAGCGATTCTAGAAAGTTCACCCCGTAAGGGGAGAAATAATTGAAGCTTAGTATTAATGCTCTTCAACGCAAGTAATAAAATACGTATTTTAGCGTTTTTCGAAATTCAACCCCTAAGTGAAAGAGGGTGGCAACATTTGTACGGAAAATAAAAAAAAAACGGGTCAAATTTACTTGAAACTTCGTATAACTGCTTCTAGACACAATCAATCAAATTTCAGTATTGATGAAGAACAGCAAATACATTTGTAAACGAGTATTTTGATTTTTTTAAACATTTTTTCTAACGGTTGAAAATGTCTTCGTAAAAAAGCAGTCCTCACGGTGTACCCAGTTGTAGCCGTAAATATTATCGCGAACAAAATTTCTGAAAAGATTATTAATCAGTACGAAAGCCGCTATCTCGCTATGGAGGTTTTAAAAAAAATCAAAATTGACGAAAATGGCGGCGGTTTGAAAAAAAGAATCGAATTTAGCCTATTTCGTTGAGTTTTTCGTTCAAAAAATATGAAGATTGAAAAAACTTCCATAGGAAGATGAAGAATGGCGTGAAGAATGTTGTGCCAGTATTTCAGACGGATAGCTATAAAACTCTTCCTTTGAGAGTGTACACCGTTTTGAAAAACTACATTTAGATAAAAACGCGTGCGTCCGTGCCAGGTCTCACGCGTCTGGCAGCAAGCGGAATAGCTTGAATTTCGCCGAAAAAATTGAACCCCGTGCCATCGTCTATATTATCGGATAATGCAAAAAAAAATTGTACACTGTGATGACCCTTTAATTTTTCGTACAAAGACTGGACTAAACGACTCCAAATTGGTACTTTCGCCATCTAGGCTGTTTCGTGCGTTGGACGCGCTCGGAAATTAAGCTCGAAAAATAAAAAAAATAACAATTTCACGTATAATTCTGATCGTTTGTCATTCTCGTGATGTATGAATAAATCATTTGAGCCAATAAAAAAAAACCTTTTTAAATTACGTATGTCTATTCGGATAGTACACCTTAAACGATTAAATAGTCGCTTCGAAAAAGAATCCCTCGGTTAAGGACGGGGTAAAGTATTTAAATGTATTTTTTTCATTAAAAAAAAATTTTTTTAATGAATGCATAATATATCAAGAATATTGTGTTAACATTTCAAGTCGATCGGAGTAAAATTGACGAAGTTATGAGTATTTGAGCGTCTATTGCTCCATGCCGGGTTTTATACCTGGGCGGCAACTGCGCGGCGCGCTATTGTATTTTTCGATCCCGAATAAATTTCTTGATAAACGGGCCTGTTCCGGTCCCGTTATGTATATTCGAGGCATGGTGAATATTAGTATATACATTAGTCTGTACATCAGTTGACCGCTGTATGCCGTGCTGAGCAGTTGCAAGTCACATCAAGTAGCAGCAGTTTTCCGTAGACAAACGCAAAAAGATGCTCTCGATCATCTTGATGGAAGCCTTTTGCTCTACGGACCTGGCATCGACGACTTTGAGTGAGTATAAGAAAATTATCGAGTTTTATTTTGAATTTCTAAAAATTCAAAGATAATTGAAAAATCTGAAAAAATTCATACGTATTCAGAAAAATGAACGAATCACGAAAAAAAATTGGGTTGCGGGGAAATTTGTTGACTAATTTTTTTTTTCATCATTTCGTTAATAACATTTTGGAATTATTATTATGCAAAATTAATCTTTTGAGTACCTTTAATATGCATGAATTTTCTCAGATTTTTATGCAATCGAGAAGTGTTCTCAAACTTATGTGCAATGAGCGCTACGCGACCAAACTCTTCTGCGTTTTTCAAACCGTTTTTCTAAGACTTGTCATATTTGAAGTCCGTGTGCACGATAACTCAAAATCTACTGGACCAATCGCTTTGAAATTTTGCACAGTACTTCTTCACATAATTCACCAGGTATTGTCGAGAGCTTTTTTGTTTTTTTTAATAATTACTAATTTTTCAACAACAAATTAGCCGATTTTTTTTTAGCGAAAATCGGGTTTTTGGCTCCCAAGTGCTACGAAAAATCGAAAAAAAAAAATCCTCCCGTCATTACCTTGAGAAACATCTCCTTTAACAAATGCATTTTGATTTTTTTGTTTCAGATGATTCTGTTGCGAGTTATGGTGCACACCGCAAACCAACTTTTTTTCGAGGCGCCTCCAGGGTCTAATTTTCACTCGCTCAATTTTGAATATTTTGCAATGCAAATTTAGGAGAATGTTGTTCAAATGATACTTTATTATATGTAAATTTTTCAATAAACGAACACTATTCGTTACGCCAAAAAAAAATCTTAAAAAAATGCCTTTTTTTCGCCGAATTAACTTTACCCCGCCCTTAATAATAACGAGTCTACGCAAATATACCCGCGCCTCCCTCAATCTCACAATAGCCGATAAAAGAAAACGACGAGATTGAAAAATATCATGATTCATCGCTTCGTTTCAATGAGACATTCAATTATTTGCCACATGTGTGGCGATCATTGCGAAGTCAGCGCAGGAGAATGATAGAGCCAGTTGACACAACTTAAAATTACGAAGAAAACGTTATAGTCTTTTCAGCGGAAGAATAAAGCAAATATTTTCCAATAATCAGCTGTGTCTTTTCTTTTCGCTCGAGATAAGAAACCATTCCAGGGGGCTAGGCTACTGTGACGACCCGAAAATCGAACGTATTAAAAAAAAAATTTGGAGGAATAAGTCGGATGAGCGAAACATCTGACCATTTTTTTGTATGTACGTTAACAAAGTTGTGTACCAAATTGCATTCAAAATATTAATAATTGAAGTTTGCTATTCCCTTAGTTCCGACGTTGCCACATTTTAAACATACTCCTCAACAATCCTTACTTTTTCGTAAACTGGTTGCATATTTTTCACCCATTTTTATTAATTGGATCGGTAACCTGTTTATTTTTTCCTATAACATTGTTCTGCCCACTATCCTGCACATAATATTCGTTTTTTGGGTCACCATCTTCATAAATGCGGAAGGTATACGCGCGAAACTGAAATGATAATGACGTTGCCCCGTACAATCAATGCGATCAGTATAATTAACCGGTCGCGCTACCTGTTCTCACTAAAGTGACTGTAACTCCGTCAATTTTCGGACTTGTGAATAAAAATGTTGTCGAAATATTTTTAAATATATATACTTTCAAGAATAAAAAAAAAAACAATTATTTTTTAAATTTTGCTCGGAGAAATTGGGAAAGCTACTGTGCAAGTTCTTGCACAGTAACGTCCCCCCGCAACTGACATTTTGTATGAAAAGCTGTCAACTTTCGACGGTAAAATAGTGCGCGAGTTTTAAACTCGATACTTGAACATGCAGAAATTTTGCTATTGCTGGCAGTTCTAAAATCGGGACGTAACCATAACCTTGACTCCCGGCCACATTTCTATCTAATCATCCATACACTGAATAACTCTAGACGCTTGGTACAAACTGCCCACGCGTGTAAAAAAATTCAAAGATTCCATAATGGCAAAAACAAGGGGTCACCGAATGTTCAAAGAAACATTCATGATACAACTTAGAAAATGCGACTAGCAGAAGAATTATCTTAACCACGACTTTTCATTGAAAATGTGAAAATGTCTCACAATAAGTCTAATAATAAATTTGCGCGAATTTTTTTATTCCAGTTTATCGTTGGGTATAATAAACTATTGTCACTTATCTTTATTAATCGCCACTGTAATATACCCATGATTCAGAAGGGCCCTCCTTATGGCCTACAAAATACGACCCTCTGCGAAAGGAATACCTTAAACACCTAAGATGGCTATATATGGCTTATGGATGGACTTACGCATATATATATATGGAGATATTTATGCTGCGGAGTAGAAAAAAGAATCTCAGGCGTTCGGATTGTCCTCAAGATATCTCATTGTCTCCAGCAATTGCGTCTTTTCCTCCTCGAGTTGTTCTACGAGTGTGAGCAATTGGTTCTCTTTCTGGCGCATGGTGTCGCAAAGCTTCCTCTGTTCCGTCCAATCGTTCTCGTAGAAGACCAATTGTGTGCGCAGCACCTCATTCGATTCCCGTATAGCGGCCGTTTCCTCGTGCAGCGAAACGTTCGCTTCGATAAGCTTGCGTTCGTCCTCTCGCAAACGAGTGCGCTCTCGCGCCATTTCCTCTCTTTCCCTTTCCAAATCGCGCACGACTTGCTCCCGTGAACGTCGCACGTTTTCCAGCATCGTTTGAACATCTTTAAGCTGCGGCTCCACTTGGGGCATAGGAGTCGGCTGGGATTCTTGAATTGCTTTTCCGGCAATCTGACATTGACAATTTCGGTGAAAAATGTTGCGAGTTGGAAAGTGACTGGTTTAGCTACTGATTTGCAGCGATCCGCGTATGGCAGGTACACTTTTTCGCATAAAGAAATGAAGAAACAAATAAATAAATGCTCACGGCCTTAGTCGATTCCAATTGTCGCTCTAGAGACGCGATTACGGCGCGCATGCGCGCTATCTCGCGATCCTGCTGTTCGCACTTTTCCATCAGCTTCGTCACTTCCGGTTCACCGGCTTTCTCATTCGTTTCCATGGATGCAGTACTCCCATTGTGCGCTTCCGTCTGCAAAGACAAACAGTCATCAACGCCGAATGATACGCGTTCTTTCGGTACCCGGAGATACGGGCGGAAAGTTTTACCTGCATGGACCGATTTGTGCTCTCCTTATTCAGTTCCTTGATTTTCATTTTGTATTTATCGGCCTCGGTCGTAAGAGCACTCACGAGTTTCTCAGTTTCTGCGAATTTGCGCTTTTCCTCCTCGTGCACCCGTGATAACTCTTCCCGCTTCGAGGCAATAACGTTTAGTACACGTTTTATCGACAATGCTTTTCTTCTTCAATGCCGCTGATAACTAAACGCACGCCGAAACGAAGAAAGAAATGCTCACTTCCTTACGATCCGATTCCAATCGTTGCTCCAAAGACGCGATTACTGTGTGCATGCGCGTGTTCTCCCGGTCCTGAATTTCGCACTTCTCCATCAGCTTCATTATTTTTGCTTCGGCAGACTTCTCATTCGACACCGTAGAAGCGTTACCCTCATCCTTCTGCGCTTCCGTCTGCAAATACAAACAGTCACCAACCCGAGCAACACTCGTTTCCACAGCATATCGACGTGCAAGCAGAAAGTTTCACCTGCACCGATCGATTTGCGCACTCTCTGCTAAGCTCGTCAATTTTCATTTTGTATTCATTGTTCTCGGCCCTGAGAACGTTCACGAGGGTTTTAGTATCAGCGAATTGTCGCTTGTGCTCCTCGTGCACCTTGGACACTTCTTCTTGCTTCGATGCAATTATTGTAAGGACCTTTTTGGTCGTCAAAATAGTCTGGCCCAGTGTCTCTTTGAGACGGAAATTCTGCTGCAATACTTCCGTCAACATTTTATCTATCTCGCGAGCAGTCAAATTCGCTGTTAGGCCCTTGGAATCCTAAAAAAACGAGCATATTTCAATGTTGTTTATTCATTTCACTATCAGCGCGTTATATTTTTTACTCAGCAATAATTGCTTCGATTTTGAAACACTAAGTTACTCGTTGCGCTTACTAAATTCATTTTTTACAACCACTCTCGTGGTACAGGGCTCAACTGCGTATCATTGTTACGCAATGATTATTGCCTATCTTACAACTTTGTGATTGCGAAAATATTGCAATTGCTTACAATAGCCATGCTTTTCTGTTGAATTTCGTCGTATTTTGCCAAAGCCTGCGTCTGCACCATATCCAGCGAGGTGTTTCCCAGAACTACGATCGATCCGCTGTCTTCGCTCCCGATGTCGGAGATGAAAACAAAACCGTCGTGCAAACTGGGCGACCCGTTGTTCTCCGCCTCTGATTGGTGCAATGCAAAGTGCGGCGGGACATTGCTCAGAGTGAGGCCGATACTCTCCAACGATACTTTGACCGCACCTGGCTCGCACGTCATCTCGAAGCTTCCGCTGTAAGGCAGAGCAGTTTACCCTCGATAAGGAAGGTTCATTGTAATATCGATAGAAATTTTCATACATTTTCTTTCGTACCACAATGCAATCGTTGACGAAAGACGAAAAAACTGACGATGTTACTGCGTACGGAGGAAAAGTATTCGGGTTACGTTACGCGACTACGTATGAGTCAGTTTCTTCTGCGAACAAAAATTCCTTTACTCTTAATCACTTGCAAGCGTAATCTCGTTTTTAAAGTATTTTTAGGTAAACGCGTCAATGGGGAAACGTTTGCTTTCGCGTGGAGAGAAGAAAATAAGTTTGTCTTTCTGCGACTAATAACGCGTTGGCGTTTGCTTGTGCGCGTAAATAAAAACAGGACAGCTTGCGAATTATTACTACATTCGTCCTTTGCGGTGTCTGTACATCGCTCGTATGCTCGTATTCCGTCATCCGACTACGCGACGCTGAAATGACGAGATAAACGTGATCTTTACTGTCACGTGACACGGAATGCGTTCGAAGCAAAACACAGCGACGCAGCATTCTCCACTCTGAGTAGATCTTGCGTTATGAACATTATTTTGGAAAACTATATTGACATCTTGTTTCTTTGTATTTGTTCATTTCTATTGTAAAAAGACTGCAAAAAATACTGACTAATTAATTGATAAAGTATAGTTGGCAGTTTTTGTGAAAAGCGCCCCTTTATACATTTCGAACTCGCTTCGTTAAATCGCGTATGCTATTGGCGGCTTTTATTATTACGGCGCAGTGTGCCATTCGTGTGGCGGTCCTACTAGTTCCACCATTCGCCGCTACGCGGCTACATCGTTCCAGCGTTTCTCACGAGCGGTCGCAGGGACATGCGTTCTAATTCTGTTCTTTGATATAACGTAATATGGAATATAGCCTCCATGTAACGTAAACAAACGAAGCTGTCAACACGTGCGGTTCATTTTCGCGGTGTCAGCCCTGTGCTAAAATTATACGAATGGACAACACAATGGTCAATAAACGTATCCAATTGCACAACACAGATGCGATCTTCACAATTTCTTCATGACAACTGGATTATTTAAGGAAAATTCGACAATAGTCGTAGAAACACGGGCATAACCAAAGCGAATGTCACTAAACGCTACTCTAGCGGGAAAAAGTGGTAGTTGGGTTCCCTATTCGCTCGAGTTTCGAAAGCTGTTTGAAATTCGAACCTAACCTCTAAAAGTTTCGAATCTGGCGATGAGTTTGTTGAGCGTTGTTTCGCAAGCGTCTACGAGATTTGGAATGCGTAATAAATCGTTTCCAGTATCAAAACGTTCTTATTCATTACCGAGTACGCGGAAAGACTTCGATCGATTTTCCGTCAACAGGAGTAAGCGATTGCAACCTAATCTCCGCAAAGTTCTCACAGTTATCGACACGTTCTTTGAAAGTTTGATTTACCGTCCGCTCAAACGACGATAGGAGCATAAAGATGTCCATGGACATTGTCGAACTACTCAGGGAACCGGGAATGACGAGAATCTGTGCCCCGATGGTCCGGTACAGCAAGTAAGTAAATCGTAACGAATGGTGAGTACCGAACGTATGGAGAATTTATAAATGTCCGATCCTTCACAGATTGCCCTTCCGTACACTGGTCCGGCGATACAATTGCGACATTTGCTTCACGCCGATGATTCTCGCAGATTGTTTCGTCCAATCGGCACAAGCCAGGGACAACGAGTTTACCACCAACGAACTGGACAAACCTCTGATTGTTCAATTTGCGGCCAACAATCCGAAAGACTTTGCCAATGCTGCGGAAATGGTTGCTCCGTATGTTTATCGTCAAATTATCATACTTTGACAGGCCTGCATAAACTTGACACTCAAACAACCACTTTTTTTTAATGACGGAATTTTAATGACGTTAGGATTTTACCTACCATTGAAACAGAGCTTTGGCACGTTTGGTTTTTTCCGTGAGAACCTTTGGTAAATAATGTTATTTAAAGAATTTCCTTTTAACATATAAACTAAATATCTGCACTGCCGGATATTTTTTTTGAAACTCCGTAAATTACGAAAATGGCAATCTGTGGAAAAAAGGTTTGATTTGCCCCCGAAAGAAACAACTCTAATCATTTTTTATTAAGAAATGGATAAACATATCAAGAAATTATTTAGTCATACGATAGGAAATATTATAAACGACGCTCTGTTCGAATTTGAAGTGAATCAGACGAATAGAATTTGAGATACAAATCGGAACGTGTTTTAAAACGTAATCTCGAAAGGAACGCAAAGAAAAAAGGGCGAATCGCAGTGGGCGATCCGATATTCCACAAAAATGTTGTTTCACTTGATTATGGACGAAATTGAGCTCTGGTCAAATATTCGGGTTCGTAAAAGGAATACCTTGAGGCCCTAGGCTATGAAGCTACATTAAAAAATGCTATTTTTGAAGTTTCGAGCTCATGCAGACCCCTCGAATTTAATTACACAGATCCATCGTAAATTCATAACACATTCGTCCATTGATATACCAACATGTGACATGAAATGCAAAAATATTCAATGCGACTATGGATAGATATTGCAACGGCGTGGATCTTAATTGCGGTTGTCCTCAACGCTGGGCCATCAAGGACGGCTACGGATGCGACTTGCTGGGAAAGCCTCAACTCGTAAAAGACATGCTGCTGCAAGTGAGAAATCGAATTCCCAACCCGTTCACGGTATCCGTGAAGGTACGTTTGCTCAAAGACATCCGGGAGACCATAAACCTCTGCCGCACTTTGGAGAAGGCGGGAGTGTCCTTCGTCACCGTACACGCAAGAACACCCCAAATGAGAAAAGAGCCGATCGACCTGGAGGGCCTGAAGAACGTCAGAGACTCGCTAAGCGTTCCCGTGATTGCGAACGGAGACGTGAAAAGTCTTCGCGACGCCGAGGCACTGTACGAGTCTTCCAAGTGCAACGGCATCATGACGGCAAACGGAATCCTCACTAATCCTGGACTCTTCGCTGGCCACACATCGACGCCGTTGAGCTGCGTTCAGGATTGGCTCGACCTGACCAGCGCTATACCGATCAATTATCTATGCATGCATCATCATCTCGTTTTCATGCTGGAGAAAGTTCTTCCGAAGAAGGAAAAACAGATTTTCAACAATCTGCAAAACAGAGAAGCCGTTCTCTCGTTTCTCGACGATTATTTCGCTATAAGACCGTCCAAAGCGTCACGCGACGAATCGCTCGAGCCCACGGTCTGCGATTACGAATCCTGGAGTGAAAAAACATGCAGAAAAGTTGTCGAGCTCGAGCAACGAGACGCAGGCGATGATTTTTTCGGCAATCTCTTCTGTTAGGCGTGGCGTCTTGCGGGATCTACATATCTTGTAAATAAATTGTATGTACAGAAATTATCTAAATGGCTGCAGTGAAAACTTGGAGAATATCTCACATTGTTCATTGACCGGGGGCATTGTGGACGATGGGCCCGTTTCTCAAGTATTTTATGAACAATTGAAACACTACAATGGTTTTTCTTACAGTTGGTCGATATTTCATGTCACCTCGCAATATACCAGGTGTCCCATTTTAATCTTACACCCCACTTACGTCGAAAATACTGCTCTGATCAAGTATCGAGTATAATAAAACTTTTAGGGTTCAAAGGGAAACGTTGAAAAAATCATTTTCTGGTTCAAAATTTAAAATGGCGACTTTTAGATGACCGAAGTTTTTTTTATGGGAACATGAATTTATTTTCACCAAAACATTTATCAGGTCAAAACTAACAACTTTTGTGGGAAAAGCTTTTTGATAACGTTCATAATTTGATGGTTAGAATACCATTTTGTACTATTTTAGCGATATCTAGAATGTACCACGTGGAGGTAAAGTCTTCAACATTCTTAGTGTAGGTGTGAGTTTTTTTGGGCTCGTCGATAACCCAACAAGGATTAGGTTTCTGCGGCTCGTCACTTCGGCTAAAATGGTATTCTAACCTAAAAATTATGAACGATATGAAAAAACTTTTCCTACAAAAGTTAGTTGTGGCTCGATAAATGCCTTGATGAAAAAAAATGTATTATCCCACTGTGAAAAATGTCGGCCATCTTAACGTCACCATCTTGAATATTGGACCAAAAAATATTTTTTTAACGGCCCCCTTTGAACCTTAAAAATTTAATTATACTCAATACTTGATCGGAGCCGTATTTTTACTTTTTTTAAAATATACTTTTATGTATATATATATATATATATATAATATTATTAAAAAATATATATATTTTAAATATATTATAATATACATATAATTTTTTTATATTATATAAACACACCCGGTATAACTGTATAGACAGTGGTCGTTTTCGTTGGGTCTCATCATTTTGATACGAACAAGTGCGCAGTTGCGCATCATTATGAGCATGCGCACTTGTTCGTATCAAAACGATGAGACCCAACGAATACGACCGCACGATCCACGGATAACTGAAACCACGGTTAATCCGAAATAAATTTCATACAACTTTTTTATAAATATTAATCCGATCGGAATTTTATTGCAGTGTAACATGACTTCTTATATTTAATGCTAATCATCTACTCTATATTAGGTCATATTTTACTCTTGTTTCTCAAAAAGCTAGTTTACTTCGTTTGTTCTTGGTTTCGCGCTTGACGCGAGCTACCGTACCTGGTCACAAAAATATTGGGCTAAATAGATATTAATGAAAATGTTGCTAATCGGTATGGTATTTTTTCCGAATATCCTGGCAAAAGGAGAACGGAGGTTTCCGCACTCATTAAATTTTAGTTTAGATCGCATTGGTTGTACGGGGCAACGTCGTTACCATGCATTTCAGTTTCTCGCGTGTACCTTCCACATTGGGGAAAAATGTGACCCAAAAAAAAAATTCGTGTGTGAGATAGTGTATAGAACAATATTATCGAAAAAAATAGACAGGATACCGATCTAGTTAATGAAAATGAATGAAAAATATGCCACCAGTTTACGAAAGAGTGAGGCTTGTTGAGGAGGATTTATTAACAAGTGGCAACGTCGGAACTGTGGGAATAGCAGAACCAATCGCAAACTTGGCGCCCTAATTTTAAATACGTTAAAGTCAAATGTGACGGAGGGGACTTATTCATTTATTTATTATGGTCCTTTCCCTTTTTTTATAGCTTCGGTGAGTATAGTACGATGCTTGTGGGCACGAGCAGTGACAAATCATCTTTTCCAACGGAAACTTTGCGACGCGCTGTTTTTTTTTCTGAATCATTTCTTTTTGCTCTGACATAACCTCTGAAAACGCCGACCGGCACGAAACGCGTGTAACACAGCTGCGACCTGTGACAGTCACTGGTGTGAACCTAACAGCCTCGAATTACGACAGAACCTTGGGACGTTTCCGAAGCTCGTGTATATTTTAATAATAGGATTTTTAAGGAGGTACGATCATTACTACGAATCCAACTTTCGGATTTGAAATTTTTATATGATTTTGACAAATACTTTATGCGGCTATTGCCAAAATTTGAACTATTTTGACCGTTTAGTTTTTTCGCAATAAAACTGCGAAGTCGAGCACTTTGAGTTACCGAAGCACGTCGTCTTATGGAGACGCTCAACCGGAAGTGCGGTGATCGTTGTTTTTCTGCTCACGTATCCAACTAGACCCGTTGGAAAACTAAAATTCGATAGATTAGATATAACAGATATTGTAACAAAAAAAAGAAAATCAATCTTCATCATGTAGTTAAAACACTACATTACAAGAAAGTTTCAATTTCCGGTTCAAAATGGTCAGAACGATGAAATAACACCCACTGCTTAGCAACGTCGCGAGTAACAGCTGATGCGTTTGGCAAACATAACCCAGCTTTGTTTTGAAATTAATTTGAATTGAAGCCGGCACAAAGTATGCAAACAATTTATGGAGTTTTATCATTTATCACGTATCAATAATGTGTATAATTATATTCTGCCTATCGTGTTAATTCCGCTGCGGTAATTCAAGCCTATTTTAATTAGTTTTCCGGCTGATTTTTTTGTCTTCTTTTTAGTCCGTTTTCATTGTGGATATGTTAATATTATTATTACGAAGATTAGTACCGAGTCGTTGACAATCTATTTTTTCAGTTTTTATTTGTTCATGTCCAATAAATTAATCATTTAGGGGTCATCCATTAATCACGTGAGACTCAAATTGGGGCGGTGGGATTTGGATAACATCATGATTGATCACACTGCTGGGGAGGGGGGGGGAGGTTGTTGTGACATATCACGTATATTTTCTTATAGTCTTTAGGATATCTTTCGAACAATGTTTAATTAGATACAATAGATAACAGCAGACCAACAACTTTTGATATCTGAAAATAGTCATCAATTAGATAACAGTTTGTGATACCTAACAAACATTCGTTTTCACCGCCAAAAGATATAAAAAAGATAACTTCACGGCAACATTAGACGGGATGTCGCATGTCGTTTAAAAGGTGTCGAATAGTTATCTTACGGTAATGGCTTAAAGATAACCTGAAAACGGTAACTTATTGTGGTCATTTGGACATTTATGCCACGGTCTTATGGCCTCTGCACACTGCGCGCGACGAGCGGTGAGCGATATCCAATGGGAGCTTCACTCTCCTAGGGGTTTTCCGAAATACCTGAGCTCCCATTGGATAGCGCTTATCACGCGCAGTGTACAGAGGCCATTAGGGTGCGGCCTCATGCAGTCGCTCCACGCTCGTTTGTAGCGATAAATCTGGTCACGTGACCCTATTTTGAATTTTCCGCGACTCAAATAAGTAGCTAATTTGTCGCTACATATCACGTGACTCGATTTGTCGCGGCAAAGGAGCCCCGAGGGACTGCATGAGGTCGCACCTTTGCATACACACCGTGATTTATGCTACCCGGGGTTCTATCGTATGCATAGATATATGCACTGTCAACAGGCATTTTGCATAACCTCAAAGTGCGTGCGTTCTTATCTATGTATACGCAGCCGGCACGAGAACTCGGCGTCAGTGTCGAATAGCCTGCGTCGTGTTGCTTCGAATAAATAATACCATCCTTACGGATTTCCGTAGACCGAAAAAAAGAAGCGATGAAGTACCGATAACGTTGCACTGATTGCTCAAAGGCCTGAAACCTTCGTGCCAAATCAAAACAGCGGTACAGAAGAAAATCTAGTAGTATACTGCCACGTATAATAGAACACGTACGTTTTATATGGAAATTGACGTAACGGTTCGCTACAAAAAAAAAGAAAATGCAACAAGAAGTAGGACTTTTGACGAAGTACATCAGGATCACTCTTGTGGTGGCTGCATATTGGTGAGTAACAAAAAAAACAGCAACAACGTCGATACAGAATTGTTCCGGAGTACGGAGACTGATAAAAATTTACAGGTTCGTCTCCATACTCACGGTATTCGTCAACAAAGCTCTGTTGTCCAGCGACCTGGACGCTCCGCTCTTTGTAACGTGGTTTCAGTGCGTCGTAAGCTTTACTATATGCGCCAGTCTGAGTTGCCTCTCCAAATTGTTCCGGGGAAGTATATACTTCCCCGATGGGAATCCGTATACCGCGGACAACGTTCGCAAGGTTGTCAAAGCACACTTGACGTAGCGTGAAACTTGCTATACCGAATGCTCGTTGTTAATTGATCAATTTACAAGTTGCAGGTACTACCTCTATCGATCTTGTTCACTCTGATGATAGCGAGCAATAATCTCTGCTTAAAGTACGTAGGTGTTGCTTTCTACTACATAGGAAGATCGCTCACGACAGTTTTTAATGTTATCTTCACGTACGTTATTCTGGGTGAGCGTAAAAACAGAGAAATAATATATATATCAGTGTTTTCGGCTTTTCGTTGGTTCACTCGCTTTTGCAATCGATGATGATGTACAATGTGGATCCCTAGCGCGGTGAACGAGGTTCCGTAAGATCCTTGCTTAAGGTACTCGCTTCACAAAGTCAAATATTTCATAAATAACTCATTTTCGACTACAGTCAAGAAAAAATTCATCCTAGTGTACCGGTGAAATTTCAAGCCGCAATGCTTTCGCTAATAGGAGGGTGGAAGACCTACATTTTACTCTCATTTGGCTATTTTGTGTTCCGCCCCGACTAGGTGTTGTTTTATCGCGTCTTCATCAGACGCAGCCAATGTCGGAACATCAATAAACGGGGTGTCTAAAGACCCATTTCAGGGATGCAATATTTTGGTCTCTAAAGTACATTTTGGAGTTGACACTGCAGAGCATGGCAGTTTTAAAATCCTAGAACAAGGATTTACGCGTTACGTATTTTAAATTTATTGGTAAAACATGTTAGCAGCCTTAGGAAAAATGTCTGGAGGAAAAGATCTAAGAATGTCGCTCTCTCACGTGTGATTTCCATTCGATTGACACGTTCAGTAAATTGGCAAAAGACAAAATTAACATCGAAAAAATCAACCCTCTCCCGCAGTCATGGTATCTCCACCAAAATTTGTAAAAATTTCCTTACTCAATCACAACGTTGCTCGGTCACTCTGCACCCAATGCACTATCGACGATTTCTTATGATCCGAAAATGACGAAAGCTCAAATCCTCGTTATAGAGCAAGAAAAACCTATTTTCATCGTACGTACCAATCACCCAGCTGCTCAACAGCTTTTCGATCCACAGCCAATTCATGATAAGTGGTGATGAAGTTTTCATCGTTGGAATGCAACGAAAAATCTTTTTTCATTTCGTGACTTCATCTTTTTCTCGCAAATATTCGCAGATTTATCACTTATAAAGCTCTCTCTAATGAAGAGAGACATTTATATCTCTGATATCTGATGAAGATTGTGAAAAAAAAAACATTTGCTTTTCGCAGACTGTACGGGTGAAAAAATAAAGGGATTGCGAAAATAAATCATTTCCATTGCAATCCAAGGACGCAAGCTTCAACCGCGATGCCAAAAATGAAATGCCAACACGAACATTCGAATTTTCACAGGTCAAAAGACGTCGCTGGGATGTATCGCTTGTTGCGCGGTGATAGTTTCCGGCTTTTGGTTGGGCGTGGATCAGGAACACGTTGCAGGCTCGTTGTCCGTAATGGGAACGATTTACGGAGTTATCGGATCCGTGGCGCTCTCGTTGTACTCGATACAGACTAAACGAGTTTTGCCACTGGTGAATCAAGAGATATGGCTTTTGTCGTATTACAACAACGCATACAGTATTTTTCTGTTTCTTCCGTTGATGCTGATGAACGACGAGTTCGCGACCGTTCTCGCGTATCCGAGAATAGGTGAAAATTTTTTCTGGCTCACGATGTTCATCAGCGGTTTGTGCGGCTTTGCGATCGGTTACGTGACCGCGCTCCAGATCCAAGTGACGTCGCCCCTCACGCATAACATTAGCGGTACCGCGAAGGCATGCGCTCAAACGATATTGGCCTCGTACTGGTACACCGAGTCGAAGCAATTGCTCTGGTGGCTTAGCAATTTCATCGTCCTCGGGGCGTCCGCGTTATACGCGAGGTTCAAGCAAATGGAAATGGACCGTTCTCACAAGAGGGAAGGCGGACTTTTGAATGGGAAAAATTGACGAAAAGATTCACCGTATAACGAAAGGCATACACGCCTCTTACGCACAACGGTGAGTAGATCCCGCAAGGGGAAGATCATGTAACATGAGTTTTTTTAAACTCATGTTACAGAAAATTTCAAATACGTAGCTAAAATTTTACTATACAAGAAGGGTAAAAAATCGGAGACGGTAAAATTTAGCATGTATATTCGAAAATTTACTTACTGTCGGTTAATAATTACCAACTGCACCGTACGGCATTTTTACGGTACTGCACAGTAAAATTTACCTGCGTCAACGTCAGAAAAAATAAGTACGTATAGGAAGGCCTCAGAAGAATCGACCTTCCCCTCACTGGCTGATGCGCCAGCCAGAGCATGGCTAAACGGTCACCACTCCCAGGTTGGCCGCGCGTAGCGCCGCTTAACAGTAGTGATCGCCGGAGCCGCATTCTGACCGCCCATCCACCGGTGTCGGTTCATTTAATACTACCATTTTTGTACAATACATTTCGTACCATCGTAGGCTCGAGTGATGTGACTAATTTGCGCACATATTATTTCGTCATCGTTTAAAATCGTAAAATCGTATTCACTCTTAAAAAAGTCATAAACTCGCAACTTATTATTTAAAAATACATCGTTTCATTTTTTAACAATGCCCAAAAATCTTGTTTCATAAATAATAATAACGCTTTTTGTTTTACCTCAATAACTTTCTTGGTTTTTATCTTGTGTAATCAAAATTTATAGGAACCAAGTTCAATGTATGCTTAATAGCGTACCTTTTTCCCCAAAACCCAAATAAATAATGTAGCAGATAGACAAAAAGAATCGTAAGACCCGACCTTTCTCGGCCCGTCCCAGTGGTGTCCTCCCTTAAACTTGTATGGAATTAGACCAATTTAATGTTTCTTAAAAGAATGTAGGATGCCCAAAGTTGCGAGTTCGTTCAATATTTATTCCGAAAAAAAATATTTCGTAATTCTTTCCACGACATGGCAGATGGATCGACACTCATTGAAATTGAATAGCAGATTGAAGAACGGAAATCGTGTTGGCAAGGCCAATAATTTTCGATTCCTCTATGCAATTTTCAGCTATTTCCTGTCCGCATAGACTCAACGTGGCGTTTTTTTTTCGTAATCAAAAGAGAAACAAAGAACCGGCATCAATGGAAAGAAACAAAAACTCTTTTATCGTTTTATCATTTCTTTATTTTGAATACTGTCAAAAATCTTTACTTCGCAGATCTATCTTTACAAATCTTTACAAATCTTTACAATTTACAAATCTATCTTTACAAATTTATCTATTTTGTATCTATTGTGTATCTATTTTGTATCATATCTATCTATTTACAAATCTATATTTACAAATCTATCTTTACAAATCTTTACTTCGCAGATACTTCGCAGATCATGACTAAGTCATGAATCTTTGATGGAGTTCCTAAAAACAAAGTATATATTTCTTGATCTAAATTTGCGTTTTCTTTCCACCGGTCACTGGACCGCCATTTTGTATTTTACCGAAATAAAAAAATTAATCCGAGTACCTGTAGATATGTAAAGTAAGCCCTCTAAATCCCACGTTGATAACTGTATTTGTGTTTTCAAAAAGAAAATTCCAAAAAACCTTGTTTTCCGACCATCCAAACCAATATAACGCCTCAATGTAATACAATAATTTTTTTTAAGTATGTTTATAGGTAAAGGAAGATACAATCGATTAAAACTGGTACAAAGTTTGCGGTAGTCGCGTCAGTATTGATTCAATACCTGGACGCTTGCCCGCCTCCTCTACTGTCCGAGTGGCTCGCCAGCGTTTCCCCGTGCTTCGTTATCGCGTTGACGCTCTTGGAAACTTCTCGCGCGCTCGTCCGCGACGCCGGAGCGGACGCCTCCAACTGAGCGAGAATATTCGAATCCACCGAGCGCAACTCGTCCATTTCCATCGTCACGCCGTCCGCCAATACGTAAAACCTCGAAAATCGAGAATTCGTCAAACGTAAAACAATGTTTGCTTCCCCGTTCGGAACCGCTCGAGCGGCGAGCTAACGGTTCACATTTTTTTTTTTTATTGAAGTGAATTTTTCGGAAAAATTCACGCTGTATCTTAGCGACGTTTAGAGAATCAATGTTTGTAATTAAAGATAATCGTGTATTACCGGGGACCTTCTACGGAGGTGGAAACGTTGAGGGATCGAATAAGAAGATTGTAGAGAATTTGTGCGGCGGTCGTGGGATCGTCAGTGCCGAATACACCGCGCCATTCGCAAACGCGTTTCTCGTCGTGAAAGATAATCGGAGTTAGAGAATCGAGAGTGTTGCCAGTCTCGATGCCGTCGAGGAGAAACCCAGCCCCGGTCATGTGAGCCAAACCCAATGGGGCGCTCAAGCCCCTATTTTTTTCGTTTCAAACGATTTTTCGAGGAATTTCATGGAAAAAGAAAAATATTCGAACGATGTTTTGGAATTATGATTGTGTCGACGATATGCGAGATTGCGAAAAAAAATGCTCAGTATTTCGAAAAATAAATTAATTCCATTTTTGTTTCGTCCAGAATTCAGGAGAATGAGTACTCTTTTATTGAAAGTGCAATTATTCTTGTTAGAGCAATGACTCCAGTCGATCCTTATTTCTTTTGTGGTTTAGACGAACATTTTTTTCTATTCTATAGTTTTACGAAAGATTTCGAAGATAAGAATTTTCATTTTAAAATCGATTATTCGATAATCAGAATTGTTTTTATTGATACTTTTTCAAAGATTATATCGCAGGAAAAAAATCAATTTTACGCATCGGTCTGTTAAGGCCTTGGGCCACAGTCACGGGTATAAAATCATGTGCGAATTTAATACATTTTTTTCGTATGAAAAAGTGATTTACTCATAAAATTAATTTCACATCTATTTAGTATCAAGCTGTTAGGAAATATATATATATAATATTTTCTAATATTTGATAAGAGAAAGGGCATTAAGGTGTCTGGTGGAGGTGTTAGGTATGGGAGAAAAAAGGCGGCCAAAAATATGCTTAACGAAAGAGGTAAGGGACCTTGTCAATCAGGTGCCGTCAAAGTGGGGGAAGAACTTAATAGCCGTTGTGCTAGGTGCGCAACTTTGCGGGTTTTTTTACCAATAAAAAATCGAAAGTTTCAAGACAAATACAAAAAATGGTTCATTCGAGGTATTGTCCCTCGCTATTTACACATTTTTTCTATCTTTCTGGCAATACATAAATACAGCGACGATAAAACCACGCGTCTTTGGACTGAAACCATTCGTCCAACCAGTTTTGTACTGCATCGTAATTGGCCAAGTGTAGCCCACCCAAGCCATGCGCCATGGAGGCTAGAGTAGAGGAGGCCGATCTGTGCATTTCAAAGTGGCTACAAAAAATGGACTAACCGAGATGGCGCCACTATCTCTAAAACCTCGAGCGGAAGCTGAGTATCGATGTCGTGTAAGAGAGATGGAAGAGGATCGAATACGCATCAGTGCAGCCAGATCGCGCGCGAAAGTTACCCTCTCTCTAGTCCCTCGCGCGCCCATCACACATCATAGTAGCGCGTGTCCGTGAGCGAGCGACGCTCGGACATCTTCGGAAAGTGCCGAGTGCCGTCGAACTGTCCCGACCTCGCCTTCGGCAGCTACACCAACACATAGACACGCTGAGCACGTTCATGTGCGGCCAAGCCGAACGAAGGCTTCGAGGGAAAAAGCAATCTGAGCACGGCCCGCGCGTGACGTCACGCGACGGCACGCGTGAGGCTTTTAGATGATTTCAATGCTTATTTAGCTCTTGATTCTCTGCGTTATTAATGTATACAAAAGAATTGTATCGCGCACTCTGAACGCTTATTTTTTTAGTTCATACGTTAATTTAAATATAATAATAAATCTAAATTACAACTCATTTATCTTCTAAAAAATTGTTTACGCTTTACTCACACCCGTCCTTATGCCAAATAAATTATAATTCAGAAAAGTAAGTGAAAATATATTTATATTCGTATTATTATATTAATTCTCATACTTTCATCAAGCGATAAAGTATTACCTCCAATAACAAATCAATCATCCATCCGGCCGCCAATCGTAAGTGCCAGAAAATGCATCTTTAACACAAGCGATAGGATGGTCCCGTTGGTAGCGTTCCTGGCTTCGGTCCGTAGGGGCGCAGGATCGTTCCTCACGCTCAGTGCTTTTTTTTTTTTAAATCATGGTTACTATTAAGGATGTTGAGTCCCTATAAAACATGTTAATGTTAATTGTTCAATAAATAGCTTCTTAATCGTCATGAAATTTTTACACGACCTCCTGAATACTTCATGTAAAAACATACCAAATTTTCAGAATTCTATCGTCATTACTTCAACCTCCTTAAGGGTTGAAATAAAAAATGATAAGAAAATTCTGAAAATTTGGTATGTTTTTGTATGAAGTATTTAAGAGGTCGTGTTAAAATTTCACGACGATTAGGAAGCTCGTTATTGAAAAATTAACATTTTGTTAAGAACAATTTTTAAAAGAAATAAAAAAAATGTATCAATAAACTTCGTTTTGTTTCCGTTGCTTTCAGTATATTGTAGATATTACAAAATTGAGAGGTCAAAAGAAAAACTTATTGCAAAGTTACATCAGTTTCCATAAGACAGCATTTAATTTGTGAATGTTAATTGTTCAATAACGAGCTTCCTAATTGTCGTGAAATTTTTACACGACCTCTGAAATACTTCATACAAAAACATACCAAATTTTCAGAATTTTATCATAATTTGCGATTTGGGACCCAACATCCTTAATTCTTATTTGATTAGTTACTTTTATTAGTTTTCATATTTATTTTAATTAGTTATCTTTTAGTACCGAAAAATTTATCGCGCACTCTGACCGCTTAATTTATTAGTTTTTACGTTAATTTAAATATAATAAATCTAAAATACAACTTATTTATCTTCTAGCAAAATGTTTGCGCTTTACTCACACCCGACCCTATGCCAAATAAATTGTAATTCATAAAAGTAAGCGGAAATATATTTATCTTCGTATTATTATATTCATTCTCATATACTTTCATCAAGCGATAAAGTATTATCCCCAAAAACAATCATCCATCCGACCGCGAATCGTCAGTACCAGAAAGTGAACATACATTGACACAAAAAATTAAAGGAGCAAGAAAAGTTGAACTTTGTCAAAAGTGGTCGTACAAAAAAAAAGGATTTTAAAGCTTCAAGTTTCTAGTTTTAGATCCGACAATGATTTTTTTTTGAGAATCACTGATTGCGCGGTCGGAAGAAATATCACGGCAAAAAAAATTGCGCAAATTTTTACGTTTTTCAAAGTTCTGCACGTGTTTTGGAGATTTTTTTCTGACTTTACCAATATCAAGGTCATTGAGCCCATTCAATTCACTTCAATTTGCTTTTTTTTCTCCGTACGACCATTTTTCGCTGAGATATCTCAGGAACTAATGGTCGTACGGGAATTCGATCGGTAGTTTTGGAAACGTGAGTACTCTACAAGCTCCGATTATTATTGTGGTGAAACTTTTATTTTTTATTTTTGCCATTAGTTTTAGAAAAGTACAAAAAAACGATGTCTTCTTGGTTTTTATGAAATCCACCGCTACATTGCAAATATTGCGATAAAGACTAATGTTTATGGACGGTCATTCAGCTCAATATGTCCCCAAGAGCCATGCAAAATTCCAAGTTGATCCGATTATCGGTCTTTCTTGCCCGATTAACCAAAATTTGAAAAAAAATTAAAGGAGCAAGTTTCCTCCCTTTCAGACATCATTTCATGGTTACTAAGAGGAAAAAAAACTTTTCATTACTTTTCGTGCAATTGGGTATTGAGTACGCATTGAATGTTGGAAAAAAATCGTAAAAATCATATTGACTAAAAATTTTCGAAAAAAAAAATTTTTCATAAAAAAAATATTTTCAATATTTTTTTTATGAGAGTACAAGAAACTACCACGTGACCCAACATCAAGCGTAGAAAAGAAAACAACGACACTTCTAAAGAAGGCTGGCCTGTCGGAGAACCTTATCAAAATCCTTACACCCAAGGAATCCCTACCACCCAGGCTCTACGGTCTGCCAAAAATACACAAAAACAACATCCCACTAAGGCCCATCGTTAGCAACATAGGCAGCCCTACATATCATTTGGCACGTTTTCTCTGCAAACCCTTGCAGGAACTCGTAGGCCTCAACAACTCCCATATCCAAAACTCTCGGGAATTTGTGAATAAGATCCAGTCCATCAAGGTACAACCAGAAGACATTCTAGTAAGTTTCGATGTTGTATCGTTGTTCACAAACGTCCCAACCCATGAAACCCTAGAAATAGTCAGAAAATCCCAAAAAGTTGCTCCTAACCTACTAGCCCTCATAGAACATTGCCTAAACTCTACATATTTCCAATTCCAATCCCAGTTTTATGAACAAACTTCAGGCGCAGCCATGGGTTCCCCGATTTCCCCTATCATCGCCAACATCTTTATGGAGAATTTCGAGAACAGAATTCTGCAAGAAGCACCTCTCAAACCCTCAACCTGGTTCCGATATGTCGATGACACCTTCGTCATTTGGAGTCACGGCAAAGAAAACCTCAATCATTTCTTAACCTTCCTCAACTCCCAGCACCCCAATATACAATTCATCATGGAGATAGAACAGGACAATCAAATTCCTTTTCTGGATGTACTGGTTCAACGGAAAAACGATGGCACTTTGGGCCACAAAGTTTACCGGAAACCAACGCACACGGATAGATATCTCCACGCTACGTCCCATCACCACCCCTCCCAAAAACAATCGGTCATAAGCTCTCTGGTCTACAAAGCTCTAGCGATCTCCGAACCGAACTCTCTCGAGGATGAACTAGAACACCTACGCAAAGCTTTAGGAGATAATGGCTACAAGCCAGGCAACATCGGAAGAACGATCAAACAACTAAGAAGAAAAATAGCCGATCCGAAAACGGTAACAGAACCTGAAGGGGAGAATGAAGGACAAATAATAGCAACAACTTCCCTTCCATACCTTCAGGGCATAACCGATCGCATAGGCAGGGTCCTTGGGAAACATAACGTGCGAGTCATCTTCAAACCTCAGAAGAAGCTAGCACAAGTGGTTCCGAGTGCAAAAGACCAAAGACCACCATTAAGTGCACCAGGAGTGTACAAGATACCCTGCTCATGCGGTAAAGTGTACATTGGAGAAACCGGGAGGAAGATCAGTACACGGATCAAAGAACATCAACGGTGTATCAAATATGGCCACATTGGACAATCAGCCCTGGCCGAGCATTGGATGGAAACTGGTCATGCCATTCAGTTCGATAAAGCCCAAAGTCTGGCCCCATCAAACAGCTATTTTTCTAGGAAACACCGAGAAGGCTTGGAAATCCGAAAACATCCGGACAATCTAAACAGAGATGGTGGATATCACGTCAATCCCATTTGGCACACCGTCCTCCCGGTTTTTTAATTGACCGGCCGATCAATTAAAACATCTGATTGGCTGGTGCAGTGATCTGGAACGATGACTGCAAGTATATAAGGAATGCCTGAGACACGGGAGCTTCAGTATCGGAGCTCTCAGCCCTGATGATGCAGACTGTAACGTTTGCGAAACGTCGGCACAACGCTGATTCTCAACACGGCCTCCATCCGGAAGCCACATACTCTTCAAATTACATAAAGAGCCGTGAAAGGCTTAAAACTAAAATATTGAAAATTTTTTTTTTTATAGTAAACTCAGTTTCGAATTTTTTTTTTTAATGTTGAAATTTTTTTTTAAATCAACATTGTACCGCCAGCATCAGAATTACCCAAAGCATACCACGGGGAGGTACGCTTTGGGTAATTCTACGTACACTTTGGGTAAATCTAATGCTGGCGGTACAATGTTGAATCGAAAAAAAATGTCAACATTAAAAAAATAAAAACATCGAAATAGATTTTTTTATAAACAAAAAAATTTCAACATTTTTGTTATTAAAAAAAAAAAAAATCGGAAATTTTTAGTCAATTTGATTTTCAGGGTTCTTTTCCAACATTTAATGCGTACTCAATACCCAATTGTACAAAAAGTAGTGAAAAGTTGTTTTTCCTCTTAATAATCATGAAATGATTTCTGAGAAGGAGGAAACTTGTTCCTTTAATTTTTTTCATATTTTGGTCAATCGGGCAAGAAAGACCGATGAACGGATCAATTTGGAATTTTGCATATCTCTTGGGGACATATTGAGCCGAATGACCGTCCATAAACAATAGTGTTTATCGCAATATTTGCAAAGTAGCGGTGGATTTTATAAAAAACAAGAAAACATCGATTTTTTGTACTTTTTTAAAACTGATGGCAAAAATAATTTTTTTTAAACCTACAATAATAGTCAGAGCTTGTAGAGTATGCATTCACGTTTCCAAAATTGCCGGTCGAATTCCCGTACGACCATTAGTTCCCGAGATATCGATGACTGAAGACAAAAGGACGTTTTTTCATTCAGAGGCCGACGAGGAGGCCGATATCAGCGAAAAATGGTCGTAAGGAGATAAAAAAAGAAGCAAATTGAACTGAATTGAATGGGCTCAATGACCTTGATATTGGTCAAGTCCGAAAAAAATCTCCAAAACACGTGCAGAACTTTGAAAAACGTAAAAATTTGCAACATTTTTTTTGCCGTGATATTTCTTCCTACCGCGCAATCAGTGATTCTCAAAAAAAAATCATTGTCGGAACTAAAACTAGAAACTTGAAGCTTTAACATCCTTTTTTTTTGTACGAACACTTTTGACGAAGTTCAACTTTTCTTGCTCCTTTAATTTTTTGTGTCAATGTATGTTCACTTTCTGGTACTTACGATTCGCGGTCGGATGGATGGTTGTTTTTGGGGATAATACTTTTTTGCTTGATGAAAGTATATGAGAATGAATATAATAATACGAAGATAAATATATTTCCGCTTACTTTTATGAATTACAATTTATTTGGCATAGGGTCGGGTGTGAGTAAAGCGCAAACATTTTGCTAGAAGATAAATAAGTTGTATTTTAGATTTATTATATTTAAATTAACGTAAAAACTAATAAATTAAGCGGTCAGAGTGCGCGATAAATTTTTCGGTACTAAAAGATAACTAATTAAAATAAATATGATAACTAATAAAAATAACTAATCAAATAAAAATTAATAGTAACCATGATTAAAAAAAAAAGCGCTGAGCGTGAGGAACGATCCTGCGCCCCTACGGACCGAAGCCAGGAACGCTACCAACGGGACCATCCTATCACTTGTGTTAAAGATGCACTTTCTGGCAGTTACGATTGGCGGCCCGATTGATGATTGACTTGTTTTTGGAGATAATACTTTATCGCTTGATGAAAGTATGAGAATTAATTTAATAATACGAATATAAATATATTTTCACTTACTTTTCTGAATTATAATTTATTTGGCATAAGGACGGGTGTGAGTAAAGCGTAAACAATTTTTTAGAAGATAAATGAGTTGTAATTTAGATTTATTATTATATTTAAATTAACGTATAAACTAAAAAAATAAGCGTTCAGAGTGCGCGAGACATTTTTTTGTATACATTAATAACGCAGAGAATCAAGAGCTAAATAAGCATTGAAATCATCTAAAAGTCTCGCGCGTGCCGTCGCGTGACGTCACGCGCGGGCCGTGCTCATATTGCTTTTTCCCTCGAAGCCTTCGTTCGGCTTGGCCGCACATGAACGTGCTCAGCGTGTCTATGTGTTGGTGTAGCTGCCGAAGGCGCGGTCGGGACAGTTCGACGGCACTCGGCTCTTTCCGAAGATGTCCGAGCGTCGCTCGCTCACGGACACGCGCTACTATGATTGTGTGATGGGCGCGCGAGGGACTAGAGAGAGGGTAACTTTCGCGCGCGATCTGGCTGCACTGTTTTACATCTCTCTCGCACGCAGCCTACTTCTCAAGTTTCATTCTGCCTCATGCACAGCTCACTTCTCATTATTTACTTGTTCCGTCTCTGTCACACCCAGCTCGTGTCTCGAGGTTTTAGCGATAGTAGCGCCATACCGGTAAGTCCACATTTTTGTAGCCACTTTTTTCAAGTCTCTCCATAAGAGATCGGCCTCCTCTACTCTAGCCTCCATGCCATGCGCCATCGACCGGAACAAGTGATAGTCTGAAGGGGCCAGGTCTGGCGAATACGGCGGGTGTGTACCGTCGATGTTGACGCTTCGCCAAGTGAAAGCCACGATTTTCTGCGTTTGGAATTCTCGAAATATATCCATTTTTCATTGCCAGTAACAATTCGATGCAGGAAACTCTCTGTTCTGCAGCAAATCACAATTTCGGAAGTGGCTTTTCCATTTCCGATGCTTCCCGCAAATGCTGTTTATTTGGCACGAACTTTGACATTTTCGAGGGTATAAAAAAGGTCGTTGTGTTGCAATATTTGTTTATATTACAACTGGGTATTCTTAACCATATATGTAATATTCTTAACAGATGTCCGAGGCGCAGCGTTCGCGATATTACCATGAAGTTAGTTGCGTGCGAGAGAGACAGAATAAGGAAATCCTGAGAAGTGAGTTGCATGTGACAGAGATGGAAGACATCAAAGCATATAAGAAAATTGATCTCCATATTGTTATAGATATTATTGTTAAAACTAAGTAGAGAGCATTCATATACCAATAATAGTGCACCGAGAAAAAGAAATCGTTGAATGTGCAAAATGCATTTTTTTGTCTCGAAATTTTGTTGTTTTAACAGTTTGCTCAGAAATGCTAAATAAGCTACAGTTCACACCACTATACTGGTTTACCACCGACTATACTGTTTCGTTATGCCAATCAAAAATCAAGTGAAACGTATTTAAAGATACATTTTGTTAAACCAACTGAATTTTGGATGGATGAACGAATTTTTTTTTCAGTGTGAATATCCTTGAAGCTCTGATGCTAATCCTAAGCAGAGCCGCAATTGAAATACAACAATTCTAACATTAAATTGTGATAGGCAAGATAGCGTCGCGGATAACGCTCCGGCTACGAACACGTGGTCGTGAGCTCAAATCTCGGTCTTGCATACAGGTCTGGAAACGACCGTGGTGGGGGTAGGCACTGTTAACGAATTCACGATTTTTTCCTATTTTTGCCACTACGTGGCATTGCTATCGGCGAGTACGTGTGCGACAAGGACAGAACAGCTTCCGTCCGTCTCTCTCACTCTTCGGGATGATCCGAAATGCACATTACCTTTTTTGTGGGGCGGCGGGGGGCGAAGGTGGAACAGAGGTAGATGAGAAAGAATTGTGGAAGAGAAATACGCAACACATGGAATGTTGAATATACAAATACCTTTACCGATTCGTCACTTTAAAAAGTTTTTTTTGAACAACACAAAACGTTTTTCGAAATGTTTCTCGCACACAAACTGTGATTGTTTCATCCGGGAATTACCGCAAGCCACTTTCGAAATTGTTCGACATCTCTCCGTACTCGAAAAGTCGAAAAATTATTATTCGACATCCGGTACTCGGTGTGTCACGTGCGTACCTCACACACCTTCGGCATGTCGATGAGTTTTCAGTAATACCCTGAAACAACGGTCCACCTGGGCCAGCTTTATGAATATTTTTCAACCTACAAAGTGAGTGAAAAGTTCGAACAATAATCAAAAAATGGCAAGGACTGTGTAAGGAAGATGAATAAAAAAGATTGACCTATGAAAACCTATGAAATATGAGAGAAACTGAGGAAGAACAGAAAGGAAACAGAATATAACAATGCAGGTACCTTTGGCACCTTAAACAATGTCAATTGTCGTACTGAACGCATATCTCTATCAGCTTTGTCAGCATTGCTGCCGCCGTTACAGCCTGCAAAAGCACAAACTCTTCCCATCCTGTTTCAGAATTAAAATCATTAAAGACATAGTTATTAAACTTCAAAAATGTATAGTAACGTAAGGTATTACTATGTAAACAGACAAACAGCCATTAGTCACGAGGGACCCTTGTGTAAGGTTATGAAAATTGCAAACAATAGAATTGGAGGTTAAAGTAATTATGCTTAGCTCACGATACTGACCTTGATTTCGATGCGGAAAAACGTTTAATCTTATATAAAAAGAACACTCACTTCTTTTCACTTCACTATTCAAAATCTAGTTTATAAATCACTAATGCTGCACTTTGTCTTCACTGTTCGCTTTTTTGTTTAGGAATATAGCACATGAAAAAATAATTATTGCGTACTTCCTATACGTCTTTCATCTCTCTCACACGCAACTAACTTCATGATAAAAGCGCGATCGCTGCGCCTCACTATATCAAATGATTTTGTTGCCAATTTTTAAGACACAGTTCGGACTCCTTTATATAGACTCTATGCTATAATGACACCCAATTTCAGACCTGTATGTCGACCACGGTCTTATATACAGGTCTGGAAACTCCGTCGGATGAGGAGGGTCGCTTACTGATGAACATTTTTTAATACACTGGCCGCTAGGGGCGCTGCTATGTTAAAAGAGTTGGCGGAGAAGTGTGGCACGGGGGCAGATGGAGGTATTGAAAAAAGACAGAGCTAATCGCCGCAATACTCTACATCTGTCTGTCTCCGTAACACCTCATTTCAATTATTGGTTCCGCAGTATATATATATATATATTGGTGGTATATCTACCAATATAGCTAATTATAATGAATAAAATTAAGCGGTGAACCAACCCAACAAGCCGCCAAATCTAATTCAACCCCAAGCGTGGCTATAACTTAAATGTTAGATAACTGTCTTATTCATGTAATGATAATCATGGTCGCACGGATAGGGTGCTGAGCTACCGTTTTGATGGAGCCGAGTTTGATCCCCGAAGAGTGGGCTTGTTTAGAAAAATTATTTTTGGTGGTTATGTTCAACTGGGGGCAAGATTGCAGCGCCGCGTAGTGTCAATTCTCAACGAATATTTTCGTCAGTAAGCGGCCTACCCCCACCATGCGAATTCTGGCAGAGTTTCCAGACCTGCATGTAAGAGCATGATGCCGACTACCTGTGTCGCTAGCGCCATCCATGTGTGAAACCCGGGAACTTAGTCGCGCACCTAGTAAAGGATATGGGTATGCAAGAAGTGATGGGGATGGTGTGGAAGCGGGCGGATATAAGAGAAATACGAGTGAGAATAAAATTCGGACTAGAGAACTTAAAAAGGGAAACCTTGAGGAAAGAAGAGGATAGAATGTGGAAATCGACATATTACGAGAAATATAAATTGATTATAGAGAATGATAATGAGCCGTGGAAGTACTGAGCCGAGGAGAATATAAGTGGCATGGATAAAGAGATGTGGGCGATAATAAGATGTGGAAATATAGGAAGAGCGCGCAAGAAAGGAGAAAGAAACTGGAAGTGTGGGATATGTGACGAAAAAAATGAGACGTTCAAGCACTTACTGTTATGTAAAAAAAAGTAGAGGGTTGATACCGGAAAATGCAAGAAAATATGTGGAAGAGTGGGTAGAGGGAATCGATGAAGCGGCGATTATCGGAGATGTGATAAATATGTTGAGAGTGATAGTACAAAAAGGGATATGTGCATTTGTAAGGGAAATCGAGGCCGTTGGAAATAGACTACCAGAAGGGGGCTGTAAGAATAGACGAATGAATAAAAAGATAACCGTGCGGTGAGATGGGTGTTATAGTTGTAAGTTCTGGAATATTGAAAGAAAGAAAATAGCGAGTAAGATGATAAGAGATGTAAACAGTAATATATATGTAGTACTGTTAAAGCTTTGTAAAAAACTTTATTCAAAGTTGTGCAAATAAAATTCTCTAATAATAATAATATATATTTTTTTCGATGTACAAAATGGCCGACTACTCGAAACTTCTCGAAACAGCTTTTTTCCAAATGGCGTGACAATTAACTTCAACAATTTTCACACGATTTACTTCAAACTTAAAAGTTATGTTCCTAATTGCATTTCGCAGAGAAGTACGTACGGAATTTCTGCTTAATCGAAAACTTTTCATTTTATGAGCAGTTATAACGAAATTTTTCACCGAAAATTCATTTCTTAAGTTCAACTACCTACAACTTTTCAATAAAACAATATTTTTTAAATGCGGTACGTCCTTCTCTAGGCATTCTAATGTAGATTGACGAGAATTTTGGTTTTCTGTTCTAGGTAAAAAATTGTGGATGGTAAATGTCACGCCACCGAGCGCCTGAAAAAAATAAAAGAAAGTATTAGTAGGCCATTTTGTTCATCGAAATATATATAAATAAATATATATATATATATATATATATATATATATATTTCTAACAGCTTGATATTCATGCTCAATAGATGTGTAATTAATTTTAGGAATGAATCACTTTTTCATACGAAAAAAAATTGTTAAATTCGCACATGATTTTATACCCGTTACTGTGGCCTTACCCGTTAAGTAAAAGCTTTTTTCCTCACGTTACGACGGAGACGTAGTTATCTTTGGGGTCCATGGCTACAACGGCGCTGTACCTTTCCCGTTCGACTGAAATGTTGATTCCCTTTCTTTAGCAGTGAAACAAATTGCTTTTTCTTATAGTAAAGTCAAGCACAACGGAACCCACGATTTTTCAATACGTCCGCGTACTCGGCAACTTTTTGTGCGATCGTGCCAGCGACGAGGACCTGAATCTCGATGGTCGAGGCATTCTCATCCGATATGTTCAATCTCTCAAGCTCCTCGATAACCGATTTGAATACACTTGCATGGAGCGGCAAGTAGACGACGTGATTCCGAAGTATCGCTCGTTGCGATTCCGTTACACGCGGCTCGTAGGTGGAAAGCTGGTGCAAAAGTTCGTGCCGCACGACCGCGTCGCGAAGAACTTTTTGGGACAGAGTGCCATTGTACAATACTGAAGAAAAGATCTTCGTTACAACTTGTTATTCGTGCGGACGTGTTGCCTGTGGACGCTCAATTGCTTTGAGCCAATTGCTTTCTTTCCAAGTTGGATTAATCGTCGATTTCAGCGAAGCTTAATATTAACATTTTCGCCTTAAACGACTAGCGATACGAATTTTTTTTTAACGGATATCGATACGTGCTCAATTAATTTACCATTTAATTGTCATAGAAAGATTTGATATCCATAACTATCTTCTTTTTGGAAGTATTAGGGCACGACACCACGCTGACGGGTTAAAAATAGTTTTTTTTGCAATTTCTCAAAGTTAACGTCGTCGAGTATATGTGGAAAAAATGTCAAGTTAAAGTATTGAAGATTGAACAAGTTAAAGACCATTTAGTGGGAGCAGGTAGGGCAACGATTTATGAATACTAAAACTTTCAATAGGGTACTTGACTATATTGAAAATATGGTTCATTCTCTTGCACGGTCTTACATACAGGTCTTGCAACGAACGTGGTGGGGGGGGGGGGGTTGTCCGTTCACGTCCAAACGAAAGTACAACTTATAGCCACGAGAGCGGCGCAATGAGTTATTGGTAAGCTTCATAAGCTTATAGCACGAATTTGGCGGAATCCTAACCAATCTTTTGATGGTCATACGCAGTCATACATGCGTATATGAATATGGTTACGGCGAAATACAAAACAGCTTCGAGCGCAATTGATTATTTTGCTTCCTCGTGGAGGAAGCTTTGTGATGGTGATTTTTTTCCAGTTTTCAATGTCAATGTGCTTAAAATGTCCCAAAACATCGAAAAATTATATCTAGAAAAAATATCCGGATGTGTTGGAACTTTGAACACGGAGCACTTCTCTTTTACTGATTTTCGTCCCGTGTTACAGGCCGGAACCGCACAGGAATTAGTGGTCATTATGCATTTATCTCTCTTGTCATTGATTTCAATCACGGTATTTATAACCTTGCGTCGTAATGTCACTCACGCGTTTCTATTAATAACTGACAGCGCCGCGTAGTGGCAAAAAAATTGGGACGATAACGCGGCTACCCCCACCACTCAAATTTGTCTTGGTTGCAAGATCTGTATCTAAGACCGTGTTCTCTTGTCATCCTAAAAGAATATACTAGGTGTAGAAGTATGAAATCGGAATTTCCCTATAGATGGCGCTAGCCATCAGTTCAGGGACCGTAAGACCGCTTCTGCAGCGCCATCATCTACCTCTAACAGCTGAAGAAGATTTTCAACACACGACACCCCAGTTCCCTACCAGGTGGCTGACACTCCTCTGATTTCCTATAGGGAACCTCTCGTCGTTCTATGCGCCGTAGTTAGTTCGCACTGCGCGGCGCTGGCATGCTTCCGCGCCTCTACTCCCTTGCCCGAACCCCCCGCCGGCCGTGAAGGCCATGACAGGTTAATCATGTTGGCATAAAATATGCCAAAAGCGTGGCGCAAGCGCAGCACGGACGGCGCGGAGTACTGTCAGCGCCACGTAGCGGCTGGCGTTATCGAGAGACTAGCCAGTGAGCAAAGTGTCACCCCCCTGTTTGCTACACCGGTATATTTTTCTATAACCTCAAACATGTCGAGTTTTGTGCCTACCAACTACGATTTGCGGACAGCATTGGTTTTCTGTTATCATTTGGAGAAAACTGCTGCAGACTCGCATCGAATGCTTGTCGAACCTTACGGTGAACATGCTCTTGGTAAAACACAATGTTTCGAGTGGTTCAAAAAATTCAAAAGTGGTTATTTTGACGTGAGAAACGAAGAGCGTGGGAAACCACCGAAAAAGTTCGCAGACAACGAATTGCAAGCCTTATTGGATGAAGATGATACTGGAAGTCAACAAGAACTCGCGGATCAATTAAATGTGCCGCCGAAAGCCGTCTCCATTCGTTTTTATCATTTTCAAACAACAAACGTGTAATTTTTACAAAAAAATTTCCGGATTCATACTTCTACACCCGGTAGGGTTTAAAAAGTATTTTCTATCATTATATCGGACAAATTGCATTATTTTCGTTTATTTTAATTTTTGAATTAAGTAAATTTGATTCTTTTTCATTTCATTTAAATGGAATCAATTCGTTATAAGTATAAATTAAATAGCCATAGGAATCAAGAAAAACAAACCGCATAAAAAAATGGAGTAGGTCAAATTGTTGATAAGGAAATGCTGTATAACAAAGGTAAGACGCATTTTTATGGTCAGATTTTAAATTAATTCATAATTTTGCCTCAAAGTTTCTTATCCTCTCATTTTTCATATTTTTCTGTTTATAACTTTTTTATTATTAATGTTAGCGCAAAAAGTTATCGATGAAAGTTATGAAGAATTGTATAAACAACAAAGAAGCTCCCTAGAAAATGTTTGTCGGCCTCACGGTTGTGGAGATAAATTTAAAAAAACCCGACCCTTCAAAACAAATGGGATTTGAGAGTGATGATAATTGATAATTTCGCAATAATAATTAAAAAACTAAACAATGTAATAAAAAAGAAACTACTGCTCGAAATAAAATTCTTATCAATTTTTTTAATACCGACGTAACCTACTCACCTTCCACTACCTTCCTTCACAACGTTGAAAAATCAATAAAAACAAAGCGAATAAAAAATAGATTGAATTGTTGATAGCAAAATGCTCGATAAAAAAAGTAAGAAGCAGTTTTATTGTCAGATGTCGAATTAATAATCTTGCCTCCAAGTTTTTTATACTTTAATTTTTCATTTTTTGTTTATAACTTTTTCATTATTGACATTAGTGCAAAAAGTTATAAAAAAAGTTATGGATAATTGTATCAACTACAAAAAAGCTTGCTACAAAATTTTTGTCAGCCTCACGGTTACAGAGATAAATTTTAAAAACTAATCACGCCCTTAATTTCAAGATGGCGGCCATTTTACCACCCTTAACGTCCCGAAAACTGAGTTTCACACTCATGGTTGACCCCCCTCCCCACAAATAAAAAGATTTGCGTTTTAGCCGAAATTTTCAGCAAAATCACCATTTGAACGTACTAAACTGGCCGGAATCATAACTCTAGCTATAATTGTTCGATTTTCAAGTTCAAATAACCAAAATTTCCGTAATAAATTTCCGACGTAGCGATTGTTGTACGTAGCCGTTTTTTAAAATTAGTATTTATTAAACGCCCGCCATTTTGTGATTTTTTTTTCTTCGAAATACAGATACGTACAACCAGAACCACATTTATAAAAATAATACAACTTTTTAATTTCTGTTATTCAGACCAGCCATTAGTTATCCATCCGGCCGTTGGATCACATTTTCTATACAGAGGCTCTATTTTACCTCAATAACGTTTGCTGGCTTTTAATGTATATGTGATAAACATTTACAGAAAATAAGTTCAACGTACGCTTAATAGCATACCTTTTTTCCAAAGCCCAAATAAATAATGTAGCAGATAGACAAAAAGAATCGTAAAAACGACCCTTTCGGCCCGTCCCAATGCTGTCCTCCCTTAAACTTATATGGAATTAGACCAATTTAATGTTTCTAAAAAGAATGTAGGATGTCCAAAGTTGCGAGGTCGGTTAATATTTATTCCGAAAAAAATTATTTCGTAATTTTTTTCCACGAAATGGCAAATGAATCGACACCCATTAAAATTGAATAGCAGATTGAAGAACGGAAATCGTGTTGGCAAGGCCAACAATTTTCGAATCCTCTATGCAATTTTTAGCTATTTCCTGTCCGTATAGACTCATCGTGACGTTTTTTTTTTCACCGCAGATACTAATACATTTTCGTAATCAAAAGAGAAACAAAAAACCGGCATCAATGGAAAAAGACGAAAACTCTTTTATCGTTTTACCATTCCTTTATTTTGAATACTGTCGAAAATCTTTACTTTACAGGTCTAAGTCATGAACCTTTGATGGAGTTCCTAAAAACAAAGTTTTCTTATGGCCGTGGCCTGAATATGTGAAAGAGAATAGTGAGCAATTTTGGAAAATTAATTTTCGTTGCGTTCCAATGATGCGTCTTTCAGCGTCATACGTGTGTTTACACCAGAATGATTGGAATTTGAATTGCTCACTGTCACAGCCGAATTGACCAACCGCCTGGAGGGTTTCGGCGAGAACGGGCAATCGCAATATTTCCCCGGCTCTCAAGTGACCGTATATCATTCCGTGTTCGACGGTTCGCGTTATCTCGTGCGCCAAATCCTCGGAGACGACGAACCCACCCTCGGCGAGTTTCGTCGCCGGCTCGACTATTTTACTCCAGGGCAAATTTCCTCTCAGCGATTGGGCAAATTCAAGCCCGCGAAGAAATCCCGGCACGCGAACCTTTGCAGTTGCAAAAATACCTGAGTATCAAGCCCAACCGGTATAATTCATTGATTCGTCATTATCGCAAACGTATGAACCGAGGAACATATCATTTTTCCAAAAGAACAAACTCGGTGAGCATATGAGAAATATGTCGAACCTTCATTCGTATTGCTGGCGAAATCGATGATCAATGGGCTCATCCTGTCTCTGTGACTGTAAATCATCATTTTTCCACCCCTGCGGACCAGGAAAAATCAAGTCAATCGATATATGAGGCGATCCATGTCACTTCAGTCAGTAAAGAAAAAATTCCACAGGTAATTTTTAAAAATCGAGTTACTTTATTGAAAAATATTCACCGAATGTGGAAATAAAAAAAAATTCTGACGTTTTTTCTCGTTGATTACCATTTTTTAACATTTTTCCATTTAAATGGCTGTATCTTTGGCAGGCTTTGACGTATTTACATTCGTAAAAAACGAAAATGTGCGTCTTTTTATGGCCTTCCAGAAAAAAATTAATTTAGATTTTATTGAGCAAGCCGAACGTCCGTTTCAGGGCAAAATATGCAAAAATTTTTTTTTTCCCAAGGAAAGACACGTTATTTTATTTTAATAAATTTCCCCGAATTGTGAATACGAAAAACGGATTTTTGGTATTTTTTATAATATGGGATTCCTAAACACCGTGAAGTAAGAGCTTTTTTTTTATTTTTTATTTTTTTTATTAATATTCGATTGAAGAGAGTGGAGCGCTCGCTGTATGTTTACCAGGTTTTTGAAATACATATATGTATTCGAAATCCATGCGTGCGCATTCTTTGCACGCATGGATTTTATGATTAATCTTTTAGATTAATCATAAAAGAGGGCGTACGCAAATTACATAACACAATTTGGGGGAGGGAGGGCGTCCGGCCCGGCGTTACGGTCCTACGTTCGTGGAGGGAGAGGGAGGCCAAGGTTTGCGTTACGTCACGATTTTAGAATTACCAGAAATAGCAAAATTTCTGCTTGTTCACGTTTCGAATTTAAAACTCGCGCGCAATTTCACCGCTGAAAGTTGAGAGTTTTCCATACGAAGTGTCAGTTAAGGTTGTTATGGGGTTTAGTCGTCAGGGATGAAGTACGAGGGGAGCGACCTATGGTTATGCACGCAGCCGGTTGAGTGTTACCAATTGTTAGCTTTCAAATAATCGTCATTATAAACGTGCGTTTTTTTATTATTGTTCTACATATTTTTGTAAAAATATGCATTTTTGAACATTCGGTGATCTCGTGCGAACATTTGTGCGCATGCGTTAAGTTTGGACTATTATAATTATTTGAGACGTTATCGTCAGGAGAGCTGCTAGTGGCACCATCTGGAACTATTGCAAGTCGGATTTTTTAAGACGCTGGACTACGTCTTGGCCTATGCTGTGTCCACTCCTTCTGACTAGTCTCCCTGTTAAGACGGAATGACACCTCATCGCGGTCGGTATGGTAGGACAGAATGATAGATACCCAAAAATCTCTGAAACGGCTCTTCAGATCCCGTCGAAACTTTGCCAAACGACGTCAAATAGATAGACGAACAGCTTCCAGCCCCTCAAATTTTTTGAATTTGAGAAAAAAAACGTAGATTGGCTTATCATGCGGAACTCGAGACCGAAAAGATGAAAAATCAGATGTTTGGCTAATGTCACGACTTAGAGAAAAGCTAGACCGGGTAGCCACATAAAAAACGAACAATTTGAGCTCTCAATCACTGCACTTCGTTGCATATCTTAGGAGAAAAGTGGTCATCTAGATTTGTCGTGTAATTGTTGATAATTGCGAGCAAATGTCGCCCGAACTTCGACGTGCTCAGTTCACGAGAATTCTGCGCGCGGCGCTCGCCTCGTGGTCTGCAGACGACACGCATCGAGGCCCGTCGCAGCGCCAATAACGTCTTTCCACACCGTGGTGTAGACGCGCACCGACACGCACGCACACATGCGTTGCGTAGCGTGTCGAGGCCCGTGGAAGGCGAGACGCAATGTCTCCGCGCGCGTGGCGACGAACGCGCGCGGTGACATCCGTCGGTGGGGCGCAGAAGCTCGATTGAGTTCTGCCCTACCGGTCGGAAGCCGGGGCCGCATCGAAGTTTCGCGTCGGGTGTCATTCCGTCTTAAATCTGATCAGAGTGGATTCAATTTAGAGCTACATACAGGCCGCACATTGGCGAAAGAAGGGCAGAAATCCGTTGAGGCAGTCGTGCAATCGAAAACATCAACAACACACAGTTATACTATACAGCCTTTGGTTTCTGCGAGTGGCAAGCTTTTGGCACCTATGTTGATCGTTTTAAACGAACCTACCGGCAATTTTGGTCCTCGAGTGGAACAAACTATGTTCAGAGCCGAAAATATATTTCTATTGGCTTCGAAATCTGGAAAATTGACGACCACGGTCTTACATACAGGTCTGGAAACTCCCGTCGTGTGGGTAGTTCGTGTATGGATACCAGACGTGTAGTTCATATATTGTCCACTGTGATCGCTGCGATCTAAACTCCGGCACGATGACGATGGGTGGGGGAAGTAAAATAGAGACAGCGCTAGCATTTCAATCTCTGTCTCACCTCAATGAATATTACTCGTTTTTAATGGTATTATAGACTATTATAACACGCGGTAAAACGCAAATGCTTATTTCACAAAACCTCTGACCGCAACCCTCTGCCCGCAAGCAGGTGTGAAAAACATGAGCGATTTTGAGTTATTTGAACGAAATATCGAATTTGGCTCAGTGGCAAATCTCTTGTCGTATTACCGTAGCATTTTGTGTTCAAATCCACTTGTCTTTTTTTTAAATATATAAATACGGTAGCTAAGTTTATTGGAGACCATTGCAACACGTAGTAAACCGTTCCAACTTTATGACACCTGGAATTGCGTGTTCTCACTTCTCGCGCAAAACATTGTCATTAGGCACCCGGAAAAACGACACCTTTGCATTATCGGCTTTACGGCCGGTATTGCAATAAGGAACCGCGCACCGTCTTGGCATTTGTGCCAATTTTTCAAAAATCTTTTCTTCTTTTATGAGAGCACAATATCCGACACGGGGATTTTGAGGTTAGATTTGAGAAAACGCAATACGCGGATAGATCGCAGAGACGAGTAGTGACGCGATTACGAACTAATCCAGTGCTTCAATAAGCGTACTACCCCCACCACTTGATTTTGTGACGAGTGTCCAGACCTGTATGTAAGACCATGTTGACGACTAATCATTTCAAGTGATGGTTACAAGAAGTATATATTCCTAATACGGGTCCAAAATCGGTAATACTTCTGGTTTCTTGGAGCGGTCAATGTCCATCTGCATTTAAAGAAATGGATATGCAAGGGAAAGATATTAAAGTTTTAACCATTCCAGCAGGTAAATATATTGCACCTGTTTCATTAGTTCTGTAGACAATCAGTCCTTTAGATAATTAGTAATTCTTGCAGGTACGACTGGAATGATACAGCCCCTTCATGTTTATGGCTTCGGTGTATGGAAAAACTTCGTCAAAAACTTTTCAGACGCAGTAATATTATACAATTATGTCACGTCCGGTCCCACGGATTCATATTTTTTTTTTCCTTTTCACATATATACGATTCTGTATCGACGCCTCTGTGTGGTGTTGGGTGCAAGCCCGTGCGAGTGCGGCCGGATGTGCCCGGTCGGGTGTCGCTGACCAGAGATCGCCTGGTCGCAAAATCCGCCGATCGGGCATTCCATCGCCTGGGAGTTTTTGCCGTCGGACTCCGGGAGCGGGCGAATATTTTCCGTGGACGTCGACGAAAACCCCCATCGAGCCGATAGCGATGAAGCCTACCTCGGCTCGGCAGTGGTGAAGACGTTTAGTTCCGATCGGTCCCCGGGTCGCTCCTGGAGTCGGATAAAACCTCCTAATAATAGCAGCACTCGCGGCGGTGTAATAAGTCCAGGTTCACCACCCGGCGGACCCGCACAGAGACGTCAGACTATATTAGCTTATTTATTTAATACAATAT
>OX632359.1:8623043-8705570 GCA_951751655.1 Ophion costatus
TAACACCGATCTGCAAAATAAATCAATGACTAAATGAATTTGCCTAGGCAATTATTTTAACGTTGAAGAGATATTTGCTAATTTCATGTTTTATTGGCCAATTCTGCGTCAGGCACATACAGCATGGCGAAGGTAACGTTTGGTTGATAATATATATATATATATATATATACCAGGTGTAGAAGTATAAAACCGGAATTTCCCTATAGATAGCGCTAGCCATCAGTTTAGGGACCGTAAGAGTGTAGAGATTTTGTTCTGTATGGCTCTCTACTCCTGTAGTTGTTTGTCCGCGGCTTGTCCAGTCTGTAAAGTCGGTAAGGTAGGAAGAGGCAGGAAAAGATTGTGCGTTTCGTCTCGGGTACAGTGACAGACTCATCAGTAGGGCTGTGTCACTGCACCCTGCCCTAGACGCGCTGGGTGTTAGGATCTAGGGGAAAGACGGTTGTATATATTGTAACGCATGCCCCTGCGACCGCTTGTGAGAAACGCTGGAACGATGTGTAAGCCAAGCCGCGTAGCGGTGAGATGGTGGAACTAGCAGGACCGCCACAGTAGCCCCCCAGTGACAGCGTTGGGAAGTATGCTGGAGGAGGAGTGTGCGGATGAGGCGTTCTCGAAGCTTGAGCGTATTATGCCGTGTTAGTGAGGCCATTTGAGTACATATGTACCGACATGCCCTCACGTGTTGGCAGCTCGTTAGCTGAGTGTGTGCCTGGGACCCCATTGGTTGTTGCCGTGTGTGTGAGCTGTGAGCGTCGTGGCCGTGCGTGTGTGTGAGCGTGCGTGCGTCGTTTCTGTTGGCTGGCTCGTTGATTGGCTCGTACGGTTAAGTGTTGTCTGACTCCATTTGTTTCGACGTTGCGTGTTCGTATCACGTCGGGGTCACCAATGTAGAGATTTTGTTCTGTATGGCTCTCTACTCCTGTAGTTGTTTGTCCGCGGCTTGTCCAGTCTGTAAAGTCGGTAAGGTAGGAAGAGGCAGGAAAAGATTGTGCGTTTCGTCTCGGGTACAGTGACAGACTCATCAGTAGGGCTGTGTCACTGCACCCTGCCCTAGACGCGCTGGGTGTTAGGATCTAGGGGAAAGACGGTGGTATATATTGTAACGCATGCCCCTGCGACCGCTTGTGAGAAACGCTGGAACGATGTGTAAGCCAAGCCGCGTAGCGGTGAGATGGTGGAACTAGCAGGACCGCCACAAGAGCGCTTCTGCAGCGCCCTCCAACAGCTAAAGAAGATTTTCAAGATACAACAATCCAAGTTCCCTACGCCGGTATATTTTTCTATAACCTTAAGAGGGAATGATATCTTATCGCGGTCGGTATGGTAGAACGATTATAGATTCCCACGAATCTCTGAAACGGCTCTTCAGATCCCGTCGAAACTTTGCCAAACGACGTCAAATAGATAGATGAATGGCTCTCTTCTTCTCAAATTTTATGATTTTGAGAAAAAGAATGTAGATTGCCTTATGATAACCCAATCTACATTTTTTTTCTCAAATTCGGAAAATTTGAGGAGAAGACAGCCGTTCGTCTATCTATTTCACATCGTTTGGCAAAGATTCGACGGAATCTGAAGAGCCGTTTCAGAGATTCGTGGGAATCTATAATCGTTCTACCATACCGACCGCGATAAGGTATCATTCCCTCTTAAACATGTCGAGTTTGGCGCCTACGAACTACGATTTGCGGACAGTATTGGTTTTCTGTTATCATTTGAAGAAAACTGGTGCAGAATCGCCTCGAATGCTTGTGCCGGGAACTTAGTTGCGTACCTAGTATATATATACTAGGTACGCAACTAAGTTTCGGGGTTTCACATATTGATGGCGCTAGCGACACATGTAGTCGGCATAAAGGTTTGAAATTGGGTGTCTATAGCTTGGACATCTGTTAAGACGGAATGACACCCGACGCGAAACTTCGATGCGGCCCCGGCTTCCGACCGGTAGGGCAGAACTCAATCGAGCTTCTGCGCCCACCGACGGATGTCACCGCGCGTGTTCGTCGCCGCGCGCGCGGAGACATTGCGTCTCGCCTTCCGAGGGCCTCGACACGGTACGCAACGCATGTGTGCGTGCGTGTCGGTGCACGTCTACACCACGGTGTGGAGAGACGTTATTGGCGCTGCCACGGGCTTCGATGCGCGTCGCTGCAGACCACGAGGCGAGCGCCGCGCGCGGAATTCTCGTGAACTGAGCACGTCGAAGTTCGGGCGACATTTGCTCGCAATTATCAACAATTACACGACAAATCTAGATTACCACTTTTCTCCTAAGATATGCAACGAAGTGCAGTGATTGAGAGCTCAAATTGTTCGTTTTTTATGTGGCTACGCCGTCTAGCTTTTCTCTAAGTCGTGACATTAGCCAAACATCTGATTTTTCATCTTTTCGGTCTCGAGTTCCGCATGATAAGCCAGTCTACGTTTTTTTCTCAAATTCAAAAAATTTGAGGGGCTGGAAGCTGTTCGTCTATCTATTTGACGTCGTTTGGCAAAGTTTCGACGGGATCTGAAGAGCCGTTTCAGAGATTTTTGGGTATCTATAATTCTGTTCTACCATACCGACCGCGATGAGGTGTCATTCCGTCTTAAGACGGAATTATACATCATCGCGGTCGGTATGGTAGAACAATTATAGATACCCAACAATCTCTGAAACGGCTCTTCGGACCCGTCAAAACTTTGCCAAACGACGTCAAATAGATAGACGAACTGCTGTCTGCCCCTCAAATTTTCTGAATTTGCGAAAAAAAACGTAGATTGGCTTATCATCAGTTGATCTACGTTTTTTTCTTTCAAATTCAGAAAATTTGAGGGGCAAACAGCCGTTCGTCTATCTATTTGACGTCGTTTGGCAAAATTTCGACGGCATCTGAAGAGCCGTTTCAGAGATTGTTGGGTATCTATAATTGTTCTACCATACCGACCGCGATGTGGTATCATTCCGTCTTAAGGATGTTAAGTCCCTATGAAACATGTTAATGTTAATTGTTCAATAAATAGCTTCTGAATCGTCATGAAATTTTTACACGACCTCCTGAATACTTCATGTAAAAACATACCAAATTTTCAGAATTCTATCATCATTACTTCAACCTCCTTAAGGATTGAAATAAAAAATGATAAGAAAATTCTGAAAATTTGATATGTTTTTGTATGAAGTATTTAAGAGGTCGTGTGAAAATTTCACGACGATTAGGAAGCTCGTTATTAAAAAATTAACATTTTGTTAAGAACAATTTTGAAAAGAAATAAAAAAAATGTATCAATAAACTTCGTTTTGTTTCCGTTGCTTTCAGTATATTTTAGATATTATAAAATCGAGAGGTAAAAAAAAAACTTATTGCAAAGTTACATCAGTTTCCATAAAACAACATTTAATTTGTGAATGTTAATTGTTCAATAACGAGCTTCCTAATTGTCGTGAAATTTTCACACGACCTCTGAAATACTTTATACAAAAACATACCAAATTTTCAGAATTTTATCATCATTTGCGATTTGGGACTCAACATCCTTAAGAATACCCAGTCGTAATATAAACAAATATCGCAACACGACCTTTTTTCTAACCTCGAAAATGTCAAAGTTTGTGCCAAATAAACAGCATTTGTGGGAAGCGGGAAGCCACTTCCGAAGTTTTGCTTTTGCGGCAGAACAGAAAGAGTTTCCTGCATCGAATTGTTACTGGCGATGAAAAATTGATATATTTCGGGAATCCCAAACGCGGAAAGTCGTAGCGTTCACTTGGCGAAACGTCAACATCGACGGCACGGCCAAATCGCTTCAGAAAAAAGAAAATCCTCTGCGTTTGGTGGGACGAAAAAGGAATCGTGTACTATGAGCTGCTGAAACCGGGCTAAACTGTCAATGGGCATCGCTACCAACAACAACTAATCAATTTGAACCACGCATTGCTCGAAAAATGGCCAGAATGGGACACGAGACACGAACGTGTGATATTGCAGCACGACAACGCTCCGTGCCATCGCAGTTCCATCGTCCAGGGCACCATAAAAGCACTGAAATAGGATCTGCTACCGCACCCGCCGTATTCGCCAGATCTGGCCCCTTCAGACTATCACTTGTTCCGGTCGATGGCGCATGGCTTGGGTGGGCAACACTTGGTCAATTACGAGGCAGTACAAAAGTGGTTGGACGAATAGTTTTAGTTTTTGCACACCATTATGGTTGTACAAAGGATATCATATAAAATTATGATTGGACGAAGGATATCATACAAAATTATGGTTGGACAAAGGATTTCATATAATATTGATTTTTGAACAAATAGACGCAGCCTAAAGTGAAAGTATCATTTTTCGATGAAAAAACGCTTTATTTTCGTTGATAAAAAAAACTATCCAACGAAAAAATACCCATCCTTCAAGCACTGCTTTTTGATGTGTTAAAAAAAACTTGTAAAATGTGATGTTGATCGGAGCAGTGCTTTTTGAGAGAGCATCGTCACCGATTTTGAGAGTCATTTTGAGAAAAACGCGTTTAAGGCGGGATATAGGCACATTTACAACCATCGAAAACTCGAATTCTTTTTTTTTTCTTCTTTAAACGGTAGAACTATATATGTAGAATATTTTGCCAAAGTTCCGAAGTGAAATTCGAAAAACTGCAAACGCCACAGCCCGTCAACGTCGTGCCTCACCGCTCCGTTTCGGAAACTATTGAGGCAATTGAGTTGAAACTTGGTAGAAATATTGATAATATTGCTACCTACTACTTGACAAGAAATGTTTTTGAAAAAAGAGAGAAAAAAAACTACTTTTCGATCCGAATTTTACAGAAATTTTGCGTGAAATACTGTTTTTTTTTGTAAATGTGTGCCATTCTCTTAAATTTGCATTTTCTTTATTGTAATTACTGTCAAATAGAAACTGTCCATGTTCTAACAGATAAAAAGTTTCCATTTTTTTGCAAATCAAAATCTACTGAAGCTAGACTTTTTGTAAGAATTTTAAGAATCTATCGAAAACCAATAATCGATAGTCTCGAAAAATTCAACTAGGTGTAAGCCCTCAAGGAGGTTGGATGAACCGCTCCAACTCCGTTGAGTCAAATGGCGTTTTATAATTTTTTTTCAACGAACCTCCAAAAACTTCAACTGTATATTTTTCGGAAAATATACAATTGAAGGGAAAAATTGTGCATTTTTATATTTTTATCACATAAATAAGAAAAACGTTTGTGTTACTACCAACTTGAAAAAGAATAACATTATCGCTGGTTATAATGAAGAAACAGCGTCAGCAAATGTTTTATATAACTCAGAATGAAATTTCGAGTAATTTATAATTAGGTATATTTATACTTGTCACGAGACTACTTGTTATTACCAACAATTAATATTAAGTGTTATTGAGATAAGAAAACTTCGCGGACATTCAGGTTGGCAGCGATGCTCTTCATTTGCCAGCCAAGATTCGTCATCTTTTATCAAACGTTGATGATGTAATATTGAATATATATGGATTACGATGGGCAAGATGGATTTTTTTTCTAAATGTTTGCAAAGGTTTAGTTTGCGTTGATTCGTTGTTAGAAATGGTTTATTTTGGTGCTAAATAGCAACAAAAAAAACATCACCCGTAGCGTGACCGTCTGGCCTATTGAGCCGCACGTAAAATGATATACATTAAGGAGGTACAATCATTACTACGAATCCAACTTTCGGATTTGAAATTTTTACATGATTTTGACGTATACTTTCTGCGCATATTGCCAAAATTTGAGCTATTTTGAGCATTTAGTTTTTTCGCAATAAAACTGCAAAGTCGAGCACTTTGAGTTACCGAAGCACGTCGTCTTATGGAGACGGTCAACCGGAAGTGCGGCGATCGTGGTTTTTCTGCTCACGTATCCAACTAAACCCGTTGGAAAACTGAAATTCGATCGATTAGATATAATAGATATTGTAAAAAAGAAGAAAATCAATCTTCACTGTGTAGTTGAAGCACTACATTACAAGAAAGTTTCAATTTCCGGTTGAAAATGGTCAGAACGACGAAATAGCACCCACAGACTTAGCAACGTCGCGAGTGACAGCTGATGCGTTTGGCGAACATAACCCGGCATTGTTTTGAAATTAATCTGAATAGAAGCCGCCACAAAATATGCAAACAACAATTTATGGAGTTTTATCATTTATCACGTATCAATAATATTTATAATTATATTCTGCCTATCGTGTTAATTACGCTGCGGTAATTCAAGCCTATTTTAAAAGACTTGAATTTTATTACGTTAATATTATTACGAAGATTACTACCGGGTCGTTGACAATCTAATTTTTCAGTTTTTATTTGTTCACGTGCAATAAGTTCATCATTTACCACAACTTTGGCACACTATAAGCGATAATACGAATAATCAACATAAGTAAACATCAATCAGAGCAGCTGTGGGTAAAATAAATTTAGACTCTTTATTGACCCCGTGGAAGTGATCGTACCTCCTTAAACTATTTTTTATCTCTGGTATTTTGTGATTTTTTTTTAAATCGTACACTTTTTTATTTTTGTACACCGTAAACCATTTTTGATTTTCCTGATTAAAAAAAAATGGTACCACATGAAAGGAATATCCACACTAATTGTTACGTTTTTATCTCTTCTCTTTTACGAGTTATAATTTCCCAAAAAATATCGATTTCGGAAACGTCCAAACGCTGATAACTCCTGAACTAATTGAGATATCGACAAATGTCGATGTATCATTTTGTTCCATTTTGAAGCACACTTTCGTTGAAAAATACGAAAAAATTATCAATGTCAACTTTTTTTTTGCTTCTAAAGTGAAAACTATTTCTTCAAAGATGATTGCCTTTTCTATTTTTTTCAAAAAATTCTCTAAAATAGAGTGACTATGATTTTGAAGACTAGTCTCATAGTGGGCCGATTTTTCCTTCTATTTTCGTCCGAGTAAATTATATTTTTGAGAAGATTTTTATTATTTCAATCTCCAGTAATGCTATGGATGATTTTGTGATTTCTAATTTGGCTTCGACAGGCCTGAAACGGTCGTTGTTTTAACTTTTACTGAATTTAACGAAAAAAAATCTTTTTTATTCAAAATAATTTTTTGCCTCATATATAAATATTTTCTAAATTCAATCTTGGATTGTGTCTAACGCTCCAACTTCTCAAAAGGGTAGAATGTGAAAAACGTGGAAACGGTAAACTATATATTCCATGGAGCAGCACAACAGTATATGATCAAAAAGAGGAGGAAATGATTACATCTGAGGATCCCGTCGTTGGTGTACGTTTCAAGAATATTAGATTCAGCAAGAGAGCTCCGATGATTGAAGAAATCAGTACAACGAGACAACAAATCAGAGCACGGATTCCTTTGCTCAAATTGTCGTCTAATCTGCACGCCGAGCCTGCGTCCTTCTTCAAAGGGCTTTCTTCCCCCAAACCGTCTGTCGAGACAAAGCAATTCACTTTATTCTCCTAACAAACCCCTGCAGTATAATTTTTGTATCCACTCATTAAAACTTCGGTAAGAATTTCAGTATTCATGCGTTTTGATTCTAGCTCAGGTGGCCATGAAAAAATGAGCAATTAGCCAAAGCATAATACTAAAGTCGAGTTACGACAAAATTTGTCAATTATGCAAGTTACGATTATTTTGCAACAATCCTACTATGTTATTTCAGTCGAAATTTCACTTCGAGTCCCGTAGAAAAAAAAAAATTGGTTGAAAGTATGTTTAAAAATGTGCAATACCTTCACCATGATCCTCTTTGACGGGGGGAGAACATTTGCAGCAGGATCTTTCGGTCTCGGTATGACAAGTCGGACAGCAAAAGCTCGAATATTTCGGACGCTCGTTCTCCATCGACTCTGCCGGCAACCTCTCGCGATCTGACAACCGCGTGTCACAAACAAAAAGACCGTAGCGCTGGCAATGAGACAAACAATTGACAATATTTTCAAACGTTTGTAAATATATTTCGTAACATTTTTCAATACATCGCGATCGTCTGCTGTGTCGACTTTCCCGCAAATATCGCAAATCCATGTTCAAACTTGTTCGCAAGAATTTCTTCTTCACGGACAAACGAAAAGCGTGCCGTCAGTGTGAAAAATTCCGTAAAATTATTATCGCATTCAATTCTGTCTCTACAATTCAGATTTTTTTTCGTATACATTATGCACATTCGAAAATTGATTACATCATCACAACAATTTTCAGAGTTGTGGGTTTTCTCGAGTTTTTTCGAACTTCTGTACACCTTCAGGCCACTGATGGAAGTTATTGCGTTTCTCTCTGCAATTACGTCGTGCTATGAGGAGATATACGAGCAGCCGTAATCAACAGATTCATCGTCAAGAACAGAAAAATTTCATCGCACTTTGTCCACCTAATACTGAAGTACCGTTCATAAATAGTGGCCGAATCGCCTCGGCGGGAAGTTCAAAGTGGATGTAACAATTGTGTAACGTCATGCGAATGGTCAGCGCCATCGATCATTGCCCGAGCACGGTATGGGGACTTTGGACGGTTTTTTTTTCGTAAGTTTACCACATATACTTTCATAGGCACGTTGATCAATGAAAACGAAAAAGATTTTCATTCATCGAAGTACCTTACGACCGTTCAACCCCAAAATCTCGAACGAAATACTTTCAAAGTTCAGCCTCCGCAGTGGACACGGTAGTGACAATTTTTCCGCAGTGCGCTCTGAGCAACTGGAAGCAGCGACAAGTTTGCGACAACAAAGGGTCGCAGAAGCCCACGAGGGCATACGCAGGTACAAATGAATACGCAGTCGATCAGACGCACAGGTAAAAACAAAACATTTATCACAGCACAAAGGTTTGCGAGGACTTCGCAATAGCGAAGTGCTTCGAGTGTTGGCCAAACAACTCTGCGAGTTTCAAGCTCGCGACGAAAGAGATCGACAGGGCCAAGCTGCATGTGCCGAAAACAACGAAATTCGTGGTTACACTAACGGATATGTACAACAGTCCGAGGCAAATGAGCAAATTCATGGGTAGCCTGAACCAATTGACAACGCTAGCTCTGTGGGACTCCGGGACTGCTACGCCTCTGATATAGCCGATCGACGGATAATAAATACCAACGGAAAATTCGAAAACGAGAAACGAGAAAAGACAGAGCCAACTGCCGGCTTCGTTGTACTTTTCGATTTCTTGCCAATGAACACCGAGAGTCGTGCCAAAAATACCAAACGCGCCCAGGGCTATGCTCGCGCACACCAGATATTCTCGCCTAACGCGAGAAACCGTGGCGAGGAAGGAGCTTAGCTTGGATCCAGCCATAACGCATAGCATGAAAGTGCCAAAGACGAGGCCCTGGCTGACGTTCACAGGCTCGAGAACGGGACTCCAGAGAAACACGAAGATGTACAAAACCGTTTCGTAAATTGATTGACACGCGCCCAGTAGCAACAACATCCAGTTGCTCTTCGAGAATAAAAGGAGATTTAGGGTTTTCGTCACGCTGGTGGAGATATCGGAGGGTCCCTCGGCGTTCGGGCAAACTTTCTCGTGCCAGAGCTTCGAGCACAAGTATCCCGATAGAAGGGAAACCGGGATTGCCAGTAGGAAGGGAGCTGCAGGACCGTAAGCTAAACTGTCGGCCAACAGAGAGGACAAAAAACCAGCGAGGACCGCGAGAAAACCGTTGTAGAGCGTCGATCTCGTCAGGACATCGCCCATGAGCTCGTTGTCGAGCTTGTAACGCGACAAATGTTCCCCCACGTACCAAGACTCGAAAGTCGAGAATAAAATGCAGGTCGAAGCACCGCCAAACGCCCGAGCGACGCTCAGAACAACGTAATCTTTGGTTAACGAGATTGCGAGACAGTTGACGCTTGTCGTCAGGCTGTACACAAGGCAGAGCTTCTTTCGGCCAAATGTATCGGCGTAATGACCTATCAACAGGCCCAATATCGTACCACTCGCGAAACCCGTCACGTAGAGAAGCGATATCTCGTTTCGCGTGTAACCGTAGCTCGCGTAGAGACGATACAGATACGGACCCTGCAACCAGTCGGCAAAGCTCGCCAACAAGTAGACGAAGAGATATCTTTCTCGCAAAGATTTGTAGGCTTTCCTCGCATCCGTCGACTCCATTTTTGTGACTCCACCGCCGTTTGTAGGGACATCTGAAAGTTTTTAGCCTGTCAATGATCGGCGATAATTACACGCGAAGCGATAACGTGAAATAATTTGCATTATCGAAAAAAATTATGGACGCAGTTTTCGAAGCTTTAGTCCATCGGTCTCAAAGGCAAATCATTAGATCCAAGCTTCTATTGGAACGCAACGAAAATAACTTTTCCGATTGCTGATTTTGTTCTTTCGCCAGGTGAAAGATTATTTTGGATAACGATGAAAATAACGAAGAAAAAGATAAAAAGAATTTTCGCTGCACTCCAACGACACAAAGTTCGAAAGTGTGCAATATTTCTATATGCTTATTGCCAAACCGAAATCTGGGCAATTTTTTTATACCCAAATTGGAGATGAACCTCAAAAACTCAAACTCGGCAAAACTATGTACTAGTTGTGTGTAAGAATCCGACCTCGTGATCGCGATACACTGATCGGAAAAAGGAATTGCAGACGACCCGTTTTTGGGCCCCAAGCTTATGCAGAGCCCCTAAAGCATTTCGGAAACGATTATTTTCATCTTCTACAAGAGTCTGCTGAAAATAGTGCCTCCAGTGGAAATCATACACTGGATAATGACGCGGATTTTGTAATCTCCTTTTTTTCTAACCGCAGATCACCCGCTACACCTTCACAAACCATTTTACTGTTACACATTCACCCGGACGTAGCCGCTGTGGCTCCGTTGCGTCATACTTGCCTAACGTGCAAGGCAGCTGTGGTAAACCCGCTACAGTCGGTCCCTAACTCAGTTCCATTGGCAATGGATGTGAAAGAACCTACGACTCTCTACCAGGCTTCCTGAGAAGATCACCTCTTCGGTAGAGAATCAATGGCCGAGGTCTGCTGGGCGGTCACCATTCGAGAGGAAAGATTTTCTCCGCGCGAACCCTCAAAGGCAACATCCGCCGAACGTCCATTAGGCTTTTTGTACCCTGGGCTGTATATCTATCATAGGCAGAGATCATCAAAATTCGTGAACAAGCATATCCATTCATGTTAACAGTACGCTAAAGAAAAGTTGCTCTGCTTTTGATATTCATCAGTAAATCGCTCCTCTCTCTTGGAGGTCATTTATATTAGAGTGAATTTTCATGACCAGTGATCTTCGAACGATATCTAAGCATAGCGGAAGAAAATCAATATTCTTTCGTTGCTCTACAATTTTGCACATGTCTTTTGACCCTAATTATCTTTATACAATCGCTACAATCATTTGATTTCTGCGCAACGGAATCGAAATATTTTTTTTAAATACAGAAAAATAATAGACGACTTATTTCTCGGAGAAAATTTTTTGTTCTTAATTGACAGCTGAGCTTCGAAGAGTATTGCGTTACGGAGACGGGTCACACCGGCTGGCCATGAGTGCGAGAGAGACAGTTGATTAGTGTCCCAGTTTTCTCCGAGACGGCTGATATTTCGGGAAAACGAGAACAAACAACTTCTCTCTATGAATAAACAAACTTTTATCTCTTGGTTAGCCCGAAATGTAATCTATGAGAAATACTCGGCCATAGGACTTTTACTGACCGGGTATGGGACATATTTCCGAGGTGAACATAACCTCACAACTTTACGTATAATGTTCCCTCATAGATCTCTCATAAGTTTTTTTAGGCAAATCGCCGCATCAGGCTGTGAAGAATTCCCTGACGCAGAACTTGACGATTTTATTTTGCCCCAAATGTTATTCAACTGTGAGAAATATGTTCGAAAATCCTAGCTGTCTCGCTCGCAGTCATGTCACGTGGTACATGTTCTACATCGCCTTGATACACAAAACAAATAGTTGAAAAGTCACGTCACTTTTACTTTTTAAAATTGATCAATGAAAAATTTTAACCTATTAGATATTAACAAAACGTGTCCAAAGCTGAAGAGTGCTTTAATTTCCAAGCGACTAATGAGGATAATATTACTTTAATTCAGATCATCTAAATTACTCTTCATTGGGAACACAAATATCAGTCTTTTTGAAAGTAAAAACCGACGTCACCGACGTGAAGGGGAAGTGGCGATCGAAGCGCGGAGTCAAGTCGCGTCACCTTATGCCTTGTGCGAATGCGCGAATTTCGTTTCCGCCGTGGAGCCGTAAAGAGAAACGAGAGGGGATGTATCGGTAGTGAGGGTTGGGCGAAATCGCGACGCAAGTGCGCCATGCCAGCCATCTGGAGGCGGCACACTTCATGACGGTTATAAACGTTGACGCTGAAGAAATTTTAAGTAATATGGAGACTATATACAGTCACCATGGTAATTAAGATCAGAAGAAAAAAATTAGAAGATCCTTCCAGTACCTCTGTCATGCTGCATGGCCGATAAATGTTTCAAATTCCGCGCCAGAGCGCGTTCGTTCTGAGACGGTACTTTTTATTACTGAATTTCCGTCTAAAAAATCAAAAGAAATGTAAAAATTCCAAAAATATTACGCGTATAAAAAAATGTTCGATTCTTTGAGAAAGCTTTACTATAGTGTTTGTTAATGAAAAGTTGTTTTGTTAAAATAATTTTCAAGGAACTTGAGGTTCACATAAATAAGCATTACGTCATCCAAAAGTGTACAAGATTTCAAAATGATTGATCAGATAGTTTTCGAGTTATCTTGTACGAGGTTCATGAAACATTTGTTTTCGGACAAACGCGTTTGAGGTTTTAAGACTCAACAATTTTGTCATTAAATGACCTACCGTTGAAATTGCGATTCCGGAGCCATAAAACCGTTGCAGCTTGTTTGGGTGAACAAAAATAGAACAGTAACCCCAAAACAAACCCTCAGCTTTCATTTTTGGTCATAAAGCGTTCTTTACTTTATAAAAAGATCTTCCTTCTTAACGGGCTACATTTACCTGGGCGGGTAAAAAAATGACATTTTCGAAAAATATTTGTATTTGGTAGTATGACATTTAAGCTATCTTCCCTGAAAATGTCATTATAATATTTATAAAATTGAACGAGCTACAGGTTCTAACAGTCGGCCGGGTGTGGGGCGGCAGCACTATACTTCAAACTGGAAACGCGATTATTTCGAATCATACTGTTTTCAAAGTCGGTGGACATGACATCTCGAGAACCACTTGATGGATTGTTTCCAAATTTAGAGGCGATACGGTGGAAAACATTTAAAGGTCATTGACGATCTCGCCCCTTTAAAATCGATCTTAATTTTTTAATAGTTATTTAAAAATGATAACTCTTTAAATAGTTTTTGTATGCTCGAATTTCAATTTGTTGCCACATTGTTAAAAAAAAATGATTACTAAAATCAACGATCGTCAACGGTTCGTATTTATTGTCAACTTGAATAACCTGTTTGATTTTTAGATTCCGGATGGATCGTTTAAGCTGGAATGTGCACCGCCAAATAATGTCGCGAAAAAATTCATCATCTGACGGCGGCCATATTTTTGTTGTATATTTTTAATACTCTCATTCAATACTCTCTTTAATACACTTTTTGATATTTACTCTCAATATATGTACCTTTGTGTTAAAAAAAATGTGCCTTTTTTACACCAACTGTTTTCCAGAATGAAATTCCGAATTTGGCCATTTTTCGGGACTCTAGCTAGACGTAGCTCCTTACGAAAGAATAAACACCTCGTTACCGACTGTAGGTAAGAAAAAGTAGTGACGAATCGCGCTCCTTGCGCCCGCATATTGTACTCTATGCTCATATGCAATAACACGTGAGTGTTACTCCAGCAGGAACGTGCGATTAATTTTGAGGTTAAATGTACTAAGGAGTCGAGATTTTGATTCTTCCCCGGCTAGAAATGCCACAGATACTTGTTGCCTTCTTACGAGTTAGATAAAGCACACCATTATACGAATGAATAACACAGTGTATCGCAACATTTGGAAATCTTATGTCCGTTACGTGGGCATCGTCAAGTATCGTTTTCGCAGTGATTTCATACCACGTCGATACGTCGACAAAAACTTAAAAGATTTAATGCCTAAGGACAAGGTGCAGTTGTATATGATGCAGCGGCAGCGCGAGAAAATTAAGACCAGAAACAAGAAGTATGTGCCGTCCACCGTTTCGCTACAGGTAAAGAATTTTACGATATGCTTTTACTGCGTGAATGCCGAGTTTTGCAATAAAAGAAAGTGCCTAAGCGACGTAACTAAGAATGCTCGAAGCCGCGCGTTTAAAAAAATACAATTCGCACGATCGAGGAAGAAAATAATTTTTTAGTATAGGGGAGAATATAAATTGGCGGCAGTCGTTCTATTTTGTGCGACTGATGTTTTGGACAAAATATCAAAAGCAAAGAAGTTTGGTAGTCTGCCTGGAATCGCTAATGTACGGAAAATAAACGAAAGTTTTTTTACCGACCGAGAGACGTAGACTACTTGCTGCTTGGAAAAGTTTAGATGCGTTGAGGCAGTATTCCTTTTTAATATGCTTTAAATTCTTAAATCTCCAGCATTTGTTTCGTTATTTTAAATGAAAGTATATTTTTCATAACCATCGCTTCAGCTTCTAAGGCTGATGTATCAATTATTAAAATTTTAAAATACTTATCGATGAAATCATTTCTCTTCATATTCAATTTTAAAAATCCATCAACTACATGTGCTGATTCTTAAATCGGCATTTTAGATTTGCAATGATATTATCTATTATCCGGTAGGGAATATCGATCTTCCAGTATTCGTTTGGTTGTGTATCAGCTGGAAAATCTAATGTATTTCCTTTGACGACAGTGAAGAAAATGAAAAAATGCACTTTTAGTATAACAATAAAAAATTTTCGAAATTTTCAACAGTACAACGATGGCAATCTATAGAAAAGAAAATTCCGATTTTCGACGAAAAAACCAACGTTGGTAATTTGTTAGCAACGGATGGATAAGCGTATAAAAAAGTCATCTGGTCAGAAAATCTGAAAACGTTAGAAAATGTCTTAAAATACGCTTTGTCCAGGAATGAAGTGAATCCGAAGAATAGTTTTCGAGACATATCCTACATGAAATTAAAGTTTGCGTCGTTAGAATGCAAACGAATCTTCATTCAATGGCTCGGTTTCCTTTAGGCAAATTTTCACTACAGAAATCCTACAATCACTTTTTAAGTCGCCTGTTTAGAGATTTATAATTTGAATCCTCAAAAAATTATAAAAATATGAAAATAGTAATATAAAAAACAATTTTCATTGTAACCCAATGACGCAAACGTTAGGACCATAGACTTACATCGTTTCACGAAACAAAGTTTCAAGGAAAGTGCAAAAGAACAAGGGCTAAATGGCGGCGGGGCAATTCACCATAGCGCAGCGGGTGATGTGAGCCACCACGAAATTCATCACAAGTCCGTCAATAATCGGAGTGTTACGAAATCTTTGTTAAAAATTTAAGTCACGACGTTAAGTCCTAAAACTATGCAATGAAAAAAGAACCGCCGACCCAGCACGTGCCATAACGTTGGAATGTACCGATTTTTGTTGTTGATTTTTCATTTCTTCATCTTTATGTTTACCCAAAGCCTGCTCTTTGGCAAATTGAGGTCGTAAATGTCTGATAAAAATACGTAGAAACATTCGAGTGATTTCAACAGCCGAAGAAATGAGAATTTGTCATTGCATTCCAACGACGCAAGCAATATCGTTTTCTACTCGCTTCCGCAAGGTTCTAGGAAGCGGTTCGAGGGGAGCGCCGACAGCTCTCTACGTATCGACGGATCACACGAAGTATCTGTTCAACTGCGGCGAGGGAACGCAGAGATTGGCTCACGAGCATCGTCTCAAGTTGTCCAAACTGGAGCACATATTCCTGACGACTCCGACTTGGAAGAACATAGGCGGTTTGCCGGGTATGACCCTGACGGTCCAAGAGAACGGTGTGCCCAACATAAAGATCCACGGGCCTCCCGGATGTGCCGATCTCTTCAAAGCCGTCGAACGTTTCGTCGTCTTGAAAGATCTCGTGATGGAAGAAGCCAACTGTACCGAGGACGAGCTCTACGTTGACCAGTCGATGAGCGTCCGATACGTTTTTCTGACCGACAACGAGAGCGAGAGCTCGTCCGAGGGAGAATGCGAGCCCGTGGTACTCGACGAGGTCGATTATTACGACTACGACGTGAACACAAACGGCAAGAGAACATCGCCGCACGAGAGAAACGGACGCAAAATGGCTAAAGTCGAGTCTCTCGTCGATGGACGAAAGATCAATGGCACGATGGCTTACGTGTGCAAGATTCATCCCAAGGCCGGTACTCTTCTACTCGACAAGTGCGTCGAGAAGGGCGTCCCACCGGGCCCTCTGTTGGGAGACTTGAAAGCGGGCAATGACATTACGCTGCCGGACGGAACGGTCGTTCTTAGCTCCGACGTCTGCTCTCCCGTTGATCCTGGACCACTTTTCATAGGTAATGCAAGAATTAAGTTTACTTTCGTGGGCACCGGTTCAAATTTTAGCCCAATTTTGAGATACGAAGATGAACATTTTGATACACGAACCGTTGAATTACAGTTGGGATCGTATTTTAAAGAGATCGATCGAAAGCTTTAAGGAGTTTCGGGACAATTGACGAAATGTTACCATTTCATTCAAATTTATACCGTGAGTTGTTTTTCATATACATCCTTCAAATGCAAAATCGATCGTCTACACCGTTTCTGTCAAATTTACAGTTGAAGAAACACTTTTTAACATGGGGCATTTAACATTATGACACTAATGACGAAATTGTCATAATGTACTGAGTGATTTGACAGTTTTTCATAACATTAAAAAGACTTGTTCACACCATTTCGTGCGCAAAGCTGCCATTGGGCAATGAGCATAGGCATATCCCTATGTTAAGAAGTGTTCTTTTCAATTGTACATTTTTGTAGAAACAGTGTAGGCCATCGGGTTAAAATTTATAGGGTGCATTCAGTATATGACAAAGGAATTGCTATATAAATTTGAATCAAACGGCAACACTTCACCAATTGTCCCGAAACTCCTCAAGGACACTGAAGCGGTCCAGTTGAGTCAAATGACGATTTACGAATTTGTTTTCGACGCACTTCAAAAAAATGCTGCGAGCTATAGATTTATTCTGTACATGCTCATTTTTCATATAATATATAATTAAAGAGTAAAATTATGCATTTTTATATTTTTATTGCGTGAATAAGATAAAACGTCGTATTACTACTAATTTAAAAAAGTATAACATTATCGATGACGATCATGAAAGAAACTGCGTCGGTGAATGTTTTATACAGCCTTCATCCTATGTGAACGTCGTGCACACTTGACCACATGTAAAATTACATACATCAAACGATTAGTCTAGAGCAACAGCATATACGGTTATTTTTTTCAAATTTTGCATTGTGCCTAACGCTCCAACCTCCTTGAATACAAAATTCTGCACTTGTCAAATTTCACGAAAATCAGTAAATCCTTTAACTTCGTCCGGCTTTGAGATATCAAAATTTTTTGCCAAAATTGAAAGGTTGCCTCAAATACACTTCGTTCCATAAAATGTCCCGAATTTTATGCACACATATTTATCATTGTTCTGCGAGAATATTGCATCTTCATGGGCAAATGAAAATGCGGCGAGTTACGAACGATACGAGACATTTTGATTTTTCAGTGCTCGAATGCCCGAACGAGGGCTACCTCGATGCGCTCGCGAGTTGCGAAGCGTTCGCCCAGCACCAAGCTTCGCAGTCGGATCCTGAGAACATGGCGAGTTGCATCGTGCACTTTACACCGGAGGAAGTGTTGAGCAATCCCCGCTATCGCGACTGGATGAAGAAGTTTCCAGCTACGACAAGGCACATTGTAATCAACGAGGAGAACCGTTGCCTGGGCAGCGAAGCGGTTCACCGAATTCAGCACAAATTGCATCTCTTGCATCCGGAAATATTTCCATTTTTGGACTCGGAAGGACTGATCATTGACAACGGGCGAGCGAATGCCGAAGCGATGAGAGTCGATGACGAACTTGACGATGAGAGAGAAAAAATCGGCGACCAAAGCTCGAAGGAGAACGAAGCAGAGGTAGCTCTTGAAGATGTGAAAAATTGAAGCCAAAACGGATAAAATTGAAGGTGAAGGAATATATGTATATACTTTTGTAGATTTCGCCGGATCAGGACGAATTTCCTTTGGTGCATCGTGCCAAGACGCTCGACAGGATGTATCTTCGTCCGCAGGTGGACTTCCGGACGAGCAACGACATCGTAATAACCCCGCGCGAATACATCGACGAAACTTTCGCCGTGGACGGATTTCTCGACGCTTTGGCCGAGCTACAAACGGAAATAAATGCTCGTACGAAGAGTGCCACGGACAACGCGGAATATCCGAAAATCGTAATGCTGGGAACGGGCTCCAGTATACCGAACAAGACGAGAAACACGAGTGGTATATTGCTCAGACTGGACGAGAATAGAAGTATCATTATGGACTGCGGGGAAGGCACGGCGGGACAGCTGATCAGATTTTACGGTAGAACCGAAGCGGACAAAATTCTATCGACTATCAAGGTGACTGTCAATTGTGGCACTGAATATTTCATAAAGCAGTGCAGTTTTCGAAAAATCCCGCCGTATCGACTGTAAACAACTTGACGAACGGAGTTACCAATTGAATAATAATAATAACGAAAAAAAACATCACTTTCAGGCGATTTACGTGTCTCATCTTCATGCCGATCATCACATAGGCTTGATAGGCTTGTTGCAAGAACGCGAGCGCGTTACCTCGGAGCCGGTGATTATTTTGGCACCGGAACAGATGACCACGTGGCTCCGCATATATCACAAGCGATTCGAGCCGATCGCCAAAAAGTATCATCTGATTCCGAATCGATCTTTTCTTCTCAACAAAGGTCAACTAGCCGTGTCCGGGGCAATGCAGCTGCAACATGCTCTCAAAGGGATTGAAATCAATACTGTGCTTGTCAGGCATTGTCTTCACGCTTTTGGTGTCTCCATTACCTTGGAAAACGGCTGTAAAATAGTTTACAGGTATGCAGGTTCTTATACAATGGAGAGACACATTTATTCATCAATATGTTTTATCGTGATATCGACCTTGCGTATTTATCGTTCACTTGACTGATTAATCGAGAGGACCCGGAAGGCCGAAGAACTTTAAAATATTTATTTATCTTCGAACGCTGGCCCGCTTCTTTTTTTCTATCCCTCTCAATATAACATTTTCAACCCCATAGTTCTCGAGTTGCGGCGCATTTTCGAAAATCACACTACTCTACTAAAAGCTCAATAACGTTTTTAAACATAATAAGAAAAAAAATGGCTTCCAAGTTGAAGTCGAATCTCAGTCCTTTCGAGTCTAACAGGAAATGTCACTCAAGTGTCCACCTGCGATTTTTTTGAAACTCATATATGTGATTAAAGCATTGAAAGCTATTAGACGTGAATTCTGTTTTATTGGCGGAATTGTTTTTCAACGTCGCAAACCATCATCCAATGAGAGCAAACAATTCAAGTGACAAGCAGTCCACCGATCTGAGTGAAACAAAAACCAAAACTCTTCTAATGTAAAGCGATGGAAAATCCACTATAGAAGTATTGAGAGAAAAAAATGAAGGCATGGTTTCCCCTGTTTTTCCGCCGTTAAAAAACATGCGTGTCTAATAGTATTCAATGCCTTATCGCATATATGAGTTTCAACAAAATCGGGGGCGAACACTTAAGGCAGAACACCACTGTGACCCCCTGTTTTTTTGCCATTTTTCAAGAATTTTTTTTTGTGGGAAAAAAAGAGATATTCGAAAAAAAATTTTTTGTTTTGTTCGTTGTTTATTGAAGATACATAAAAAAAAAATTCAAATTTTTCACGCCCCATGGTGACGCTGGGGAAGCTCCCGCGTCAGGTATTGTTGCCTTTGCCGTGGTTCGCAGCACGCAGCAGAACTCTCTTAAAAATCGATCCGGAAAAAAAATACCGAGTGTTTTCGTTAATAATATGATATTTTGAAGAGAAGTACACAGGGATTTGAAAAAATATTAATTTTCAAAAAATAGGCACGCTTTTGAAATTAAAGGACGATTTTCGAGCAAAATTTCTCGTCGAAAATAGGCTATAACTTTTTTTATTATTGAGATATCGAAAAAATCCTATGTACTTTTTTAGATAATCTAGTTTTATTGGTGCAGTCCAAATTTGAAGTCGATCGGATAAAAATTGCTCGAGTTCTGCTGCGTGCCGCACTCAAAAAAGTGGTTTTGAGAAAAACGCGTTCAAAGTTTTAGGTTTGTTAATTTATGCGATAAATTGGAAGAAAAAAAATGTTTACCTCAAATCAGCGATGCCGGCACCATATAGCTGGCCTTCAAGAAGCAAATCATTGTCCCTAGCATCTTTTCTCGAACTTGTAGAGGCTCTTCTTGCCTCTTTTGCAGCGTCTGTGAGCGAGCGCTCCGCCAGCTCGATCCGCGCTGCGTCGGTTTCAACACAAAAATTGAAACAATTTGGGCCGATAGTTATTCCCAACGTCTCCAAAACTTTCATGAGGCTTCTCAGGCCATCATTGAATAATAATACCGCGATATCAGCTGCAATATCAGCGATTTTTTTGCTCCCATACTGACACTTGGGGGCTATTGCCCAAACTGATTTGTTGTAGCTTTCGTTGTTGTTTTGCGTGAAGCCGCCCAAACAACGCTGCAGCAAATCGTCTCTGCTCAAATTTTCGAAGACTGGCGTAATTGCCTCTAATACTTCCTCAGGAAGAGGCGGCTTATGGCGATATTCAGAAATATTACCGCTTGCGACCGCTCGCTGCCACGAACACCCACGACTCGGCTCCCTCTGGGCAATCGTCATGTTGTGGCTCACTATCTGTGGATATTTTATGTTTGATGGTTGCCCAAATTGCCTTCCTCATTTTTTCAACATCATCGCTGTTCCTCCGAATAGCCAAGCCGTAATATGTGCTCAACTCGTCAATCAATGTTCCGGTGAGCTTTCCTCTGCCAGACAATCCTTTTTGTTTTTTCACGATTTCGCGGAAGCGCGTCCCCATACGTTTTTGGACATGATCGATGCACTCTTTTTTTTTTATCTCGAAACCGTCGTATGGATCGCTATTCGATATACCTGCCGACCCTAAGGCGCGCAGCTGCGCGGGACCTCGAGCGTCACGGAGCGCTGCACCGCTCCACAAAATATTCAATATCTCCGAAAATAATTATTTTTTCGACCTGGGTCCAACGGCATCTTAATCTTAAATGTATTTTAGATTTTTCTAAATGGTTTTCAAAAAATCGATTTTTTGAAGCCGTCACAGTGGTGTTGTCCGTTAAGTGATGTCTCTCGTAAGAAATTTCTATTGCCATTTTTCGAAAAACAACACGTGGTTGCCCAAGAGTATTAAGAAAATCAGAAAACTTGCCGCGTTCCACGTCGCTCAACAAGCAAAAACAATGACTAGAGAAAACGACTAATGAGCAACGTGGTTTGTTTTCTATTTTTCATGAACCTCGCATATTCCCTTGCGCCTCTCTTCGACCAAGATCTTATTCCTAATAACTACTGGTAAAGAATTTTACGATCAATCTGGTTATTCGACTCGCTGACTGAATTTTCCCAAACTCGAGGCGTAGTTGGCCCGTTTTCTTAGCCCCTTTGCCAAAAGGAATGTTGAAATTGACATTGATCGATATTGATAATGATCGACGCCATGGATCGATAAAATCAGTACCATCCTTTGCGTCCCCACGCAACGCATTTGTTGTACGTTTTCAGCGGTGACACGATGCCGTGCGACAGCCTCGTCGAGCTCGGTGCGGATTGCGACCTGTTGATTCACGAGGCGACGATGGAGGACGAGTTGGCGGACGAGGCGAAAATAAAGTTCCACTCGACGATATCCCAAGCGATCGAGACCGGCCAGCGAATGAGGGCAAAATTCGTACTCTTGACGCACTTCAGTCAGCGCTACTCGAAAATACCCCATTTGCCGGACAACGGTGAGGCCTCGCCGAATCTCAGCAGTGTCGGCATCGCCTACGACAATATGCAAGTGAGCATCGCGCAATTGCATCTCTTGCCGCTCCTCTATCCCGGCCTCAAACTGATGTTCAGCGATTTTTGCAATTTGCTCGAGCTCAAGTCGCGCAAGAGGCAACAACGTAGCGAGAGAGAAAAGAGAGAGAGACTGTTGGGCGAAACGAGCAGTGAGAAACTTGCCAAGAGCGAACACGTCAATTGACGATACGACGAGTACGTGGATTTTACTTCCGGTACGGGACTCCTTGTGCGAAACGGGGAAAAAGACACTACGCAGCGAGATCGAGATGAAACCATTTTTGTTTTTATTGCGTCGTATCGTCGGCCCTCGGGTTTTGCTTAAATATTTTTCCTTTCTCGTCTATTGCCGCTCGTTTTTAATGTCTACCGTGTAAATAATGAAAAACGATAATATCGACGAAAAAAGAAAACTGTTACACTCGTTGCAAAGCTTGTTGCAAATAAATTACGAATGCGCGTGCGCGTTTGTGCGAGTGTATGTGTATTTTTCTTACCCAACCGGGACTGGGAAGAGAGGCGGGAGATCTTTCGATACCTGGAGGAAGATTACTAGAGTGAAAAAGAAAATAAGATGAAATGAAAGTTTCTAAGCGCAGTGAAAAGAGAGAAGTGTACTTTCTCCATTCGGTGCACGAGTAGTATAATAATAATAATTATTATTATTGTAATATAATATACTTGATGGATTCTCGGTCGATGATATGGGAAAAATCATCATGTAAATTTCTTTTCGAACGTAAGAAGCAGCAGATAACGAACGGTATAGACGAAGGTTTTTCGACAATTAAAGTGTCATTGCCGTACAATAGTATCGTAGGAATAGAGTACCAAGTATAATTGTAATCTTCATATTATTTACACAAAAGGTAAGAAAATCCAACGCGGACAACTTTTTCGAATAATACACTTACTGCGTTTTACACTTTCGTCTCTTTTTTTCCATTCTTTTTTTTTTTGTGTCGGAACCTAATTCGTAAAAGCTCCTAAAACTCCACAAAAGAATAAACGCAAGCGTCACGAAATGCTTGTATATAAAAAGGAACCACAAGAAGGCTGATTCGCAATATTGCGAACGAAAAAAGAAAGAACAAAGTTGGAAGATTTTTTCCAGCTATTCCCGCACACGTCATCCGTCATAAATACGTTTTTAATCATTATTGTATTGCGCATACGTATACAAACGTTCGGTATAAAAGTACACAGTAGAGTCGCATGTTTAAATATATATATATATATATATATATATATATATATATATATATATATATATATATATATATATAATATACATATAGAAAAGTTCGAAAAAGATTCGAAGTTCTTCGTTTCTTCACGCGATTGTAGATCGAATGGAAATGGAATGGGCTCGTCGGTTGGCGGGTCGCGTTATTATCAATTGTGCGAAGAGGGTTATTGGCTCGTGGACCTTACACCTGGTTTTTTATTTTATTTTTAAATATATATATAAAAAAAAAGATTCGTCCTTGTCTTCCGTGTGGCGCGTTCGATTACGCGATTCGACCGAAACAATTTTTTCCGAAGGCTTTGTATAATCAGCGCGCGTACGAAGAAGGGGGGGCGGATTATTTACGAAGCATATTACTTATGTTACGAAAAACCGCGGAGAGACGTTTCCCTCGTCTCGTCGGCAGTTTCCCGCCTCGGCTGCGGTTACCGAATGATTATCCTTGTAATTAGGTTTTCTCCGATACGTAATACTTAAGTACGAGTCGTGATGATGCTTTTTTTTCTTGTTCCGTTTCACTCACGATATTCGGGCAGTCGATTAATGTAAAAGAAAAAGAAAAATCGTTAAAAGGAGATGCAGTCGTTGTCGAACGATGTCCACGCTCGATTGTTGCCGCTTCTTTTTTTTCCTTCCTCATCGTCGTCGTTGTCGGCGGCGCCGACGAACGCCCCTACATCGTTCGAATACAAATTTCATTTTGTCTTTGTTCTTTTTGTTTGGCTTCGCTATCGCGCCTTAAAACTCCCACTTGGTGGCGGAATCGTGATCGGTCTCGCCGAGACGCAGAGCTCCGTTTTTGCCGGCTGTCAGGTAACGACCGTCGGTGCACTTGATGCAGAGACGCGAGGGCTCGCGCAGCTCGAGATAGAAGCCTGCCGACGGCAGATCCGAGTCGACGGTAACGCCCTCGCTGTCGGCGTGCCAGTACTTGCCACTTTGGCCTGGAAAGAGATACGGTCGGCAAGAAGAAATTAGACGAGGGAATGCATTTGATTAGGTTAGGTCGAGGGGTTAGGCTACTGTCGAAATTTCGAAAAATCGCTCGTCGCTTGAGGCAACTCGAAGAGAAAGGTCCAACGTACGGTGCAGGAATCGCAGATTGAAGGAAAACTTACGATTACAACGTGAAACTGCGACTAAAACTTTAAGGCGGGATGCACTTGCAACGATCAAAAAATGAATTTTGGTTTCTTTTGGTTTAAGGTGGTTCGAAAGAAACAATTTAAAAATCGCCTAACGTTTAACCTCCAATTTTTTCTCGTGTGAAAGAGATAGTGTGTCATTAATCACGTTGAAATAACAAATTTTAAGCCACTCCACCGTACCATTTCCGAAATATGAATGTTGAAAGTTGGCTTAAAATACACGCGCTCGAACGTAACCTCTGAAAAATTTACCGGAAATGATAACTTTACGTAAAATTTCATCGTTTGACCCGAGAAACAAAACTTTTTTCAAGGAAAACTATTTGACATTTCGGATTGGGGTTTTAATGATCTAAAAGTATATACATTCAAAAATATGTTTAATTTTCTTTATTTAAAAATATCAAAAATATACGTGGATATTGTATGATCCTTGGAGCGTCGTAAAAAAGTCGGTACCCAAAATTCCTCGAAAACCAATGAACCGATTGCCTTGAGGTTTTTCGTGGTTATTCTATACACCATTATCTGGTACTTGTCATAGCTGATTTTGAAAATATCGATTTATGACAAAATGGCGGACGTTTGAACATAAATAGTGACTTTTGGGTAAAAAATTAGTTATTATTTTGCCTATAAAACAAAAGCTAAGTAACGGAAAAAAAAATCCTATGACAAGTACTAGATAACGGAGTATAGAATAACCACAAAAAACCTCAAGGCAATCGGTTCATTGGTTTTCGAGAAATTTTGGGCACCGGTTTTCTTACGACGCTCCAAGGATCATACAATATCCTTGTATATTTTTGATATTTTTAAATAAAGAAAATTAAACATATTTTTGAATGTATTTACTTTTAGATAATTAAAACCCCAATCCGAAATTTCAAATAGTTTTCCTTGAAAAAAATTCACAAAAACGACTTTTTTCCGACTCCTAGGTGTACATGTCCCGTTAAAACACGATCACACAAAAAAACTCGTTCAAGTCATAGCCAATAATATCTGTTTGAAAAAACTTGCTTTTTTTAGAGTGAAAATCAAGTACACCGTCGGGGCGATCGCGTCCAAAGGTCCTTCACGAGATTGTTCATAACTTCTTTAAGGAGGTGGACTTTGGAATACCCTTCACTGTTGACTTATTTAAGGAGTTCATAACTTCTTTAAGGAGGTTGACTTTGGAATAACCTTCCACTGTTGACTTTGGAATAACCTTCACTGGTTGGATCGAAGCCGAATCCTCAAAGACTATCTTCTTTAAGGAGGTACGATCACTTCCACGGGGTCAAAAAAGAGTCTAAATTTATTTTACCCACAGCTGCTCTGATTGATGTTTACTTATGTTGATTATTCGTATTATCGATTACAGTGTGCCAAAGTTGTCGTAAACGATGAACGTGAACAAATAAATAAGAAATAAAAACTGAAAAATTAGATTGTCAACGACTCGGAAGTAATCTTCGTAATAATATTAACGTAATAAAATGCAGGCCTATTAAAATAGGCTTGAATTACTTCAGGGGAATTAACACGATAGGCAGAATATAATAATACATATTATTGATACGTGATGAATGATAAAACTCCATAAATTGTTGTTTGCATATTTTGTGGCGGCTTCTATTCAAATTAATTTCAAAACAAAGCTGGGTTATGTTCGCCATACGCATCAGCTGTCACTCGCGACGTTGCTAAGTCTGTGGGTGCTATTTCGTCGTTCTGACCATTTTCAACCGGAAATTGAAACTTTCTTGTAATGTAGTGCTTCGACTACACGGTGAAGATTGATTTTCTTATTTTCTACAATATCTACTATATCTAATCTATCGAATTTCAGTTTTCCAGCGGGTTTAGTTGGATACGTGAGCAGAAAAACCACGATCACTGCACTTCCGGTTGACCGTCTCCATAAGCCGACGTGCTTAGGTAACTCAAAGTGCTCGACTTTGCAGTTTTATTGCGAAAAAACTAAACGGTCGAAATAGCTCAAATTTTGGCAATAGGACCAAAAAGTATTCGTCAAAATCATGTAAAAATTTTTAATCCGATAGTTGGATTCGTAGCAATGATCGTACCTTCTTAATGATTAATATTCTTTGTGAACTTTGGTACCCGACTCTGCTAATTTACATACAGGTCCAAACGATTTTTCAATCTTTTCACTTATTCCTTAAAAATTAATTACTTTGGTAAATATTCGGAAGTGGGGCTCCTGCTAGAATCAGGCTAACTTCCTTCCAGGGTTCAAACAACCCCAAATCACCCTAAACAACCTCAAACAAACCCAAACAAAAATGAGCCTGATTCTATAGTAGCAGGAGCAGCCCCACTTCCGAATGTTTATCATTATTTTAAATATTCCTGATTTCGGTTTTCGTCGCAGTAGCCTAACTCCTCAAACTCATCAATTTTTTTAATGCTCCAATTAAATGCAAAAACGAATGACTAGAGAACCGTACGTTATGCTCGTTCAGATAATCGGCAGCTTTTTCTGCTCTTTTGCTACTCTCACCTTTGAAACGAACGATTCCACGCTCGCAACGTTCGACCCGTATAGTCTCGTAACCGGCCTTGTTGCATTCGAGTTTCGGGCTCGCGGCGCTCTTCGGGCCCACGAAGCCTTGCTCGCATCGCAAAACGAGTATAGGCCGGTTCATCAGATAAAAGTAATATTTCGACGCGTCCGAGTCACCGCTGTCCGGGGAATCGGCGTTCGCGTACAAGTGCCCGGAACGTTTGGTAGCGAGGAACTTTCCGTTGTTGGCGCGAAGAGCGACCGTGCCGTCTTCCGGTTGCCAGACAAGATCGAATAGCGCGTTGGACGAACGTTTGTGATCGGACGCTTGTATACCACCGCCGGCCTCCAGGCTCCAGTAGCGATCCTGCATCGTTCTCACGTACCATCGTTTCGTCACCCGATCGAATTCCAACTGGAACGTCTCGTGGCCCGATATTTCGTCCTGATTTGCGGTCACGTCGACACCTGCGAACATGAAAATGGAACAAACGTCAAATCGTTGATTCGAAGCGAGATTTAATTGAATCGGAGAACATTTTTTGCGACGTTGAAGTTTTTCTTCCCGATTTGAACTAAGAAAATCACTGCAACGTTTTTACGTATTCTCATTACATATCTACGACCGTAATTAGTAATTATGAGAAAACATAGGAATGAAAAAATGTAAAGAGTAATCGTTGCATTCCAACGATGCAGACTTCAACCTCATACATTTTTTCATACCAATAAAAGATTGTTATTTGAAAAGTGTAATATTGTTTAATTAACATTTGAAAATTTTAGTGTCTGTACATGAGTTTTTTTTCAGGCTAGAATTAAACCGATGGGGGTGAAGATGATCCTAAGACGATGTCTCATTTTTGGAAAGTCTGCTTGACTGCCCGTTTGAGCGGGGTTGGTGTGAAATTGGCTGAAGCTTTTTTCCTGAACCTCTGGTATGCAAAAATAAGCCTTTCCAGAGTGGATCTTGTTTTATCCGGATACATCCGGATACTTAGGGCGCTCATGGTGGCCGGAAATCGCAAATTCGACCGGACAGTCAATCGTCGTCTTATAGAGCTTAGCAATGGAAAAGCCACGCAAAGGAAACGTTAGTTGTTGTGCAAATGCGTGCAAAATATATTGAGATCCACGAGTAGAGAAATCAAATTTTATTCGTTCCCGGCAGCAAGTTATAAAGCCGCGCAAAAAAAAACTGTCGATAGGTTGGGTTGATAAAACGAAGTATATTTTTTGAGGTTATGTTGATTCGTCTTTTGAAAGATATGCATGCCAGTAATTGTGTCACGCGAATGATTAAAAAAAAAAGATTTGTGAGTAGTTCACATAATTGGGAACCAGCTAAATAGTCACGAGTATGCAGTGCACAAGTTTGACAGTTGTCACCTAACCCCAAAACAGAATGAAAAGTAGCGGAAAACGTATTTTCAATGTTCGGTACTGTATCACAAAGTTTTTATACTGCACTGCTGTGGTTCTACTGAAAGAAAACTATTTTCTTATATTCAAATTATTGAACGTAAATAAATAATTTTAATGTTCATGCGTTTGCGTGATTGCGTCAGTAGAGAATTTTCATATTACACCGGCACGCGGTGCCGCTTGGTTCTGCGTGCACAGCGAATAGCAGTCTCTCTATTACGTCAATGTTTAGTTTTCCAATTGAAAATTTGATTCGGTAATGATTGTGTAATGACCCGACTCAACTTTTCGAATTTCCGTTTTGAACTTTTATTTGATGCAAGTTAGTTACACTAAACTTTGACGTTTTAGCTAAGTAAATAACAGACAGGTTTATATTGATAAGAGATATGTTATCACAGGACATGCATAGTCAAGGTCAGAAACATCAAAACGCAGTCACATGAAATTTTCTCCGGCGAGAGAATATCACGTGTTATTAAGGCCTTAGGCCACAGTAACGGGTATAAAATGATGTGCGAATGTAACCATTTTTATTTCGTATGAATATCAAGCTGTTAGAAAAAATATATATATATATTTTTTCAATGTACAAAATGGCCGACTACTCGAAACTTCTCGAAACAGCTTTTTTCCAGTTGGCGCGACAAATAACTTTATCAATTTTCACTCGATTTACTTCAAATTTGAAAGTTATGTTCCTAATTGCACTTCGCGATGAAGTACGTACGGAATTTCTGATTAATGGAAAACCTTTCATTTTATTAGCAGTTTACGAGCAGTTATAACGAAATTTTTCACTGAAAATTCATTTCTCAAGTTCAAATACCTACAACTTTTGAATAAAACAATATTTTTCAAATTCCGTACGTACTTCTGTAGGTATTCTAATGTTGATTGACGAGAATTTTTGTTTTTTGTTCTAGGTCAAAACTTGTGGATGCTAAACGTTGCGCCGCGGAACGCCTAAAAAAAGATAACGAAAGAAAATATTAGTAGCCGGCCATTTTGTACATCGAAAAAACAAAAAAAATTCCAACAGCTTGATATTCATACCAAGTAGATGTGTAATTAATTTTATGATCGAATCACTTTTTCATACGAAAAAAATGGTTAAATTCGCACATGATGTTATACCCGTTACTGCGCTCTAACCCCTTAAGGTATGCCTGAGAAAAAACGAACCTCGAAACCGACGCTGAGGAATAAAATTTAATAACGTGTAAGTGATAAACGTAGAAATGAAACTTCATTACCATCTCGTCGACCAAAATCTGCCGGGGCTAGAGAAATTTGACGTATACACGATAAAAACGTATAAGTGCAAAACGTATAAACGAGTGAGCGAAACCGCGTTCAAAATCCGCTCACTCGGATGGAAACAATCGGTTGAAAGATACTTCAAAACCATATGAAATCAATTCCAATAGATTGGTTATTTCTTTCTTTTTTTTCAGTACCAGACATCTCGATCATTCTGTTTTTTATTATCCCGACGAATTACGTAGAAGAGCGAAGGTATTTAAACGACAAGTGTCACTGACCAGTCGATTGCGTTGCTCGTGATATATTCGATTGCACAGATATTCCATTATATCTCGGGAATACATTTTCGCGTTTCGGTCTGGACGAAAATTGGACGGGATGGAAAATCCAATTAAGACCCGTCCAATCGCCGTCTCGTTCAACGCGGTCGTTCATGGACGGTCGAGGAATATAAATATGCATCACGAGGATATGTAAATATATATATATTCATATGTATGTATTATATCCGCGTATGTGCGATATCCTATTGTCCAGAGGTCATTGGCATCGATCGAAGTGAGAGCGAATCTCGAGCCATAAGTAAATTAATATGTCCCGAACGTTTCCATCTCGTTCGCTTCGCGATCACCATTGAATGCTCAATGCTCGTCGTGACTACCGGCTCACCGTTGCTATCGCGACAACCGTCGCGGGCTATTTTTCCCAATAGAACAATAGTGCCAACGAATCTACTTTCGTTCAATTTTCTTTGTATTTCGTTTTCCGCAGAATTTTCTTTTACCTTGTTTGACAGATACGTAACGTTGATTGAGAGCCGCAACGAAAGAGGCCTGTGGCAACGATTCCTCGAGGGAAAACAATTCGTCGCGTGTTACGGTGGTCGATCTCGATTTCAGTACGGCTTTGCTGCCGATCGGTGCCAGATAAGCACCGTGAATATCCCTGAAAAAGAAAAATCGAGAATCTCGTACTGCGGTAATGGAGAAACAAAACGCAATAATTACGTTGACCTTTGCATCGTTGGAACGCAAAGAAATCGTATATTTTTTGTTGATACATTTTTTCGGCACATTCGGGCGCGAAAAGAATTGAAATTTTTTCGCGAATCCTTGTTAGACCTCTATAACCTAAATCTACGAAATAAAAGATTTTGGATAAAGGTGAAAATAGAGAAATGAAAAAAGAAAGGTATTTCTTTTTTTTTTCTTCTTTCTAAAATAAATTGCCAAGCTTGATGTTGTTGATACAAAAATGGAGGCGGTATAAAATTGGCGGAAGGCTCCGAGCGACTCTGGTATCGAAAAAATGCTAAGCTGAATAAACTAGCCAAATAAGCTGAGTATAATGAACCCGTAAGGTCCGTACGTTTGTTCGTTTATAACGCGAGACATTATTACGATATCTGTGGCCCCGAAGTTTCAATAAACAAACTAGCAGAGAAACAAAAATTGACGAATAATCATGAGTAGTGTTATTTTTATTTTTATTTTACAAATCGTCTTTGCAGTTCGTTATTATTTTCGATAAGCAAGATATATATTTTTTTAAATCACAGAAGAAACTTTTAAAAAATGATCGAATTGCGTAATTAACAAAAGTTTAAAACACGAAAATAAGAAAATCGCGAATACCTCTGCAGCTGGTAAATTGTCCACCGAGTCGATAAAATACATCGACACCAATAAACAACGTGCGTGAACAAAAGCTGTCTATTCCTACCTTCAAATTTAAAAAGAACATCCTTCTCCTTAATAAGAAAAACTAAATAAAATCAAAAGAAGAAAATCCGATTTTTTTCGATACTCGTTTTTTTCCAACTTCTATCGATCCAATCTGTACGAAGTGAAAACGCTGTCGTTCGTGTCGCCGCCGTTCAATTACCGAAGTGCGAGAAGACCCGCGTGAAATTCAGCGGCGTAGAGACAATCCCGGGTGCAAGATTCGAGAAGCTTTCCATCGCGTGCCAGATACTTGTTGTTGCAAGTGTGAAGAGCGTAATGACCGCCCTCGGATTTTCCACCTTGCCCGTGGCCCGGGCCGACCTCGTTGTCGGCGGTCGCGGCAGCGCGAAACTCAAGGGTGAAGAGGGTATCCTCGCCCCAGGGCACGGGCGCGTCGACGTGAATCTCGTCCTGGCTCGCGCTCAAGTGAGCGAAACGCTTGCGTCCAGCTGATCTCAAATTTACCTGGGACAAATGAACGAACGAAAAAATGTTAAGTACCAAGATCGATGTGACAAAAAGGCGACGAGAATTACAACGATAACATAATAATAATTTAACCATTACAGAATTCTCAAAATCGACGCAACGAATACGAAATTATAATAAAGATCATTTTATTATAATTTCTATTATTTTATTATTATTTTAGTATTATTATTATTATCACATTAATGGTAATAACAAATGATAATGATAATGAATTTTATTATATTTTCGTATTCGTAAAGCTAATTTCGAGAATTAGTAACGGGTGTAGTTGCGAACAGGACATACCTCCGATTAAGGGGTTACCCCCACTTGCGATTTTGAAAAAATCGATTTTTTTAATTGCATTTTTTTTTAAGTATAAGTATCTTAGAATATGTCCTGAAAATTTCAAGTCGATCTGAACAAAATTGACTGAGATATGAGCGTTGACAGAGAAGAATCCGTGAATTGAAGAACCGAAATTGAAACTTTAAACGCGTTTTTCTCAAAATGGCATCTCTGAAGTCGGTGATCAAGATTACTCGAACACTAATGAACCGATCTTCTTGAAATTTTGCAGGCTTATTTAATACATAAAAATGTAGTCTTTAATCGTTCGATTTTTTCTTTCGAAAAAAAATGGCCGCTTTAAAGCCAAAAAACGGCCGTTTTTTTTCGTTAAAATCGAACCTTTAACTTTGACTGTCCGCCATTTTGTGAAAAATGAATATTTTCTAAAATCGTTCGATTAAAGACTAGTTTATACTTATATTTGACTAAATCCATCCGCATTTTTTTTTCAGATGATCCACTCCGCCGCAATGTTGGTCACCGCAAACCGTGTATATAAAAACATTATTTCATTGACGGCCATTTACCACTAAACAATGTAATATTTTTCAATAAAAAAATTACTGAAAGTTCTTCAAGATGTGTTCTTTAAGACGGTATATTGTTCGATTAAAAAAGTTTTGTAGTTTTCTTTAAAAAAATTCATGAAAAAGGCATTTTTTTGCGCTACAAGTGGGGGTAACGCCTGAATCAGGAATTTCGGGTACCGATGTATTTTGACTGGCTGATTACGAATATGATAGCGAAACGACCCGCAAGTTCGATTTTCAAGGTCAAAATTCACAAAAACTGATTGTTAAAAGTTTTTCTACTTTATTTTCATAAATGTTGATCTCAGAGAAAAAATGTTTCTGACAAAGGTTGTAGCCTATAAAAAGATTGATCTTTCATGTTCTATGCAGTTTTTGTCTAAAACCATTCTGTTTCGAGAAATATAGGATAATGCTCCAATAACTACATTTTGCTAAAGTCCATTAGTTTCGATATTATCTACTTACGTACTGTCCCGCGGGAAGGTTGGCGTTTGTTTGTGGTTAGTTGTTGTGTTGTCTGTTGTTTGGGTTTTGTTGTATTGCCTGTTGTTTGGGTTTGTTTGTTGTGTTGTCAGTTGTTTGGGTTTGTCGAGGGTTTGGGTTTGTTGGTGTTGTCTGCTTGTTGTGTTGTCTGTTTGTTGGGTTGTCTGTTGTCGGTTTGTTGTGTTGTCTGTTTTTGGGATTGTTGTGTTGTCTGTTGTTTCGGTTTGTCATGTTGTCTTTCGTTTGGGTTTTGTTTGTTGTATTGGCTCTTGTTTGGGATTGTTGTGTTGTCTGTTGTTTGGGATTGTGTTGTCTGTTGTTTCGGTTTGTCATGTTGTCTTTCGTTTGGGTTTGTTTGTTGTATTGGCTCTTGTTTGGGATTGTTCTGTTGTCTGTTGTTTGGGTTTGTCGTGTCGGCTGTTGTTTAGGTTTGTCGCGTCGTCGGTTGTTTGGGTTTGTCGTGTTGTCGGTTGTTTGCGTTTGGTTGTGTAGTCTGTTATTTGGTATTGTCGTGTTGTCTGTTGTTTGCATTTGTTTGTTGTGTTGTTTGGGTTTGTCGTGTTGTATGTTGTTTGGGTTTGCCGTTACCTGTTATGTGGGTTTGTCGCGTTATCTGCTGTTCGGGTTTGTTTGGGTTTCTTTGTCGTTCGGTGTGTTGTTTGGGTTTGTTTCGGTTTGTTTGTTGTCTGTTGTTTGGAGTTGTCGTGTAGTCTGTTGTTTGGGTTTGTCGTGTTGTCTGTTATTTGGGTTTGTCGCGTTGTCTATTGTTTGGGTTTATTGTATTGTCTGTTGCTTGGGTTTGTTTGTTGCGTTATCTGTTGTTTGGGTTTGTCCTGTTGTCTGTTGTTTGGGTTTGTCGTGTTGTCCGTTGTGTGGGTTTGTCGTGTTGTCCGTTGTGTGGGTTTGTCGTGTTGTCAATTGTTTGGATTTGTTCGTTGTGTGTTGTTTGAGTTACTTTCTTATGTTGTGTGTTGTTTGAGTTTGTTTGTTATGTCGTGTGCTGTTTGTTGTTTAGGTATGTGTATAGAGTTGAAGATCAAACTGCAACATTCCCCGCGGTAAAGTGCGCAAGTAGAACAATATCGAAATGAATGGGGTTCAGGTAAATGTACTTTTTCCAGCATCATGCCATTTTTTCTCCATACAGATTGGTTTTAGACCTTCCGCAAACACATTGGTTTAAGATTTCGAAATCAACGTTGCGATGAAACGGAAAAACCTCTTACATCAGTTTTTGCGAATTTTGAGCTTGAAAATCAGATCTGCGGGTATTTTCATCATCATATTCGTGCTCAGCGAGTAAAAATACATGGGTACACAAAATTCCAAATGAATTGGAGGTCTGTCCTTTTCGGAACTGTATCCGCAGTAATAATTGGTAATAATTCATCATAATTGCTGCGAGTCAACGACAGTTGATAGTCATTAATAATAATAATGAATTAATCGAAAACTATTGCGATCAATACACGATAATATATTTGCATCAAAATTATAACTAAAAAATAAAATAAAAAAATATGTAAAAACGAATGTTAGATTTCTCGAAGGCGTGAAATGGAGGAAAAACGAATAGATGAGATTAATGGAGACGAGTAAGCCCGCGGGTAAGAGATGGGATTACAGTTCGTTGACATTACTTACGGCGGGGCAACGAATATTGCAAGAGGAAACTGTAAATCAAGCTTTGAGAAGGAGATATTTATGGATGTGTGCGAAAGTACGGAGGCTTGTCTGCTGCACGTGCCATTGAGGATTAAAAAAGGTGCAAATAAGCAGGTAAAGGAAATTGGTTGTAATTGTGTCCGCGCGTCGGTGACCGAGGGAAGAAAAAGTAAAATTGACAACGACAGAAGATGGAAACGAGCCGGAACGCGTAACGAGCAAGAATCAACTAAGCCCTAATGGGAGTTACCGAGAAAGAGCGAAAAAACGAAAACACGGGAGAAGAGGGAAAAGAGAGGAAGATGATATTGTAAATCGTTCGGCGACACTTTAACGAGTTCAATTAAGGATCGCGCCATAACATTGCAGTTACGATCGATTTAGACCACAATGGGTACTGCACGAGACGGCTGCGACCGAGTTCTATAAATATACATTGTATCGCGGTGAGATTTTCCGAGGCGCCTTGTAGGCATATAGCCGGCGAAATAAGCGCGAGACAAACGCACAAATTCTCGCGCAACGTCAAACTGCGTCGACCCTTTTTTTTTTTAAGGGGTTACCCCCACTTGCGATTTTGAAAAAAACGATTTTTTTTGTTGCATTTTTTTGAAGTATAAGTATCTGAGAATATGTCCTGAAAATTTCAAGTCGATCCGAACAAAATTGACTGAGATATGAGCGTTGAAAGAGAAGAATCCGTGAATTGAAGAACTGAAATTGAAACTTTAAACGCGTTTTTCTCAAAATGGCATTTCTGAAGTCGATGACCAAGATTACTCGAACACTAATGAACCGATATTCTTGAAATTTTTCAGGCTTATTTAATACATAAAAATGTAGTCTTTAATCGTTCGATTTTTTTTTTCGAAAAAAATGGCCGTTTTGTAGCCAAAAAACGGCCGTTTTTTTTCGTTAAAATCGAACCATTAACTTTGACTGTCCGCCATTTTGTGAAAAATGAATATTTTTTAAAATCCTTCGAGTAAAGACTAGTTTATACTTATATTTGACTAAATCCATCCGCATTTTTTTTTCAGATGATCCACTTCGCCGCAATGTTGGTCACCGCAAACCGTGTATATAAAAACATTATTTCATTGACGGCCATTTGCCACTAAACAATGTAATATTTTTCAATAAAAAATTACTGAAAGTTCTTCAAGATGTGTTCTTTAAGATGGTATATTGATAGATTAAAAAAGTTTTGTAGTTTTCTTTAAAAAAATTCATGAAAAAGGCCTTTTTTGCGCTACAAGTGGGGGTAACGCCTTAAGGATCTTGAGTCCCTATGAAACATGTTAATGTTAATTGTTCAATAAATAACTTCTTAATCAGGCCAATTTTCACAAGCAATTAGCAATTAGAGCATAATGCATATTATTTTGTCGTTGTATCAAGGTTTCCGGTGTCTATCGGAAGGGAATGAACAAATCTTCGTTATATCGAATATTTCGTTGTATCGAGGTTCGACTGTACTTTTATTTTTTTTCAAAACGCCGCCATTTTGTCAATTTTGATTTTTTAAAAATCTCCATAGCAAGATAGTGGCTTTCATACCGATTAATAATCTTTCTAGAAATGTTGTTTCGGATAATATTTACGGCCACAACCGTGTGACACCGTGAGGACTCCTTTTTTTCGAAGACATTTTCAACCATTGAATAAAATCAAGAACGCCGTTGAGCCCCTCACGTTCGAAGGTCCTTCACGCGATTGTTTGTAACTTCTTTGCTTGTTAATATTTTTTTACGAAATTTGGGGTACACAACATTGTTAATGTATATACAAATAAATGTCCAAGTGATTTTCCGAACACCTTACTCATTCCTTCAAAATTTATTTTTTCTAATAACCCCGATTTTCGGGCCGTCACAGCAGCCTAACCCCTTAACCCCTTCGTTGGCAGAGAGAATGCGACAAAAAGTGCCCAAAATCGCAGGAACCTTTTTTTATCCTGGCAATGTGGACCCTGGGACTTTTGAGGGTGCTGATTACGAATCTGAACTCAAAATTCAGGAATTCACAATGACGAACAAATATGGCGAATGAAAGTACAAATAATACAGATTGATTTAGATGAAACTCGGTACTCAAGCTTCATATATTTCCACCTATTTATTGTATTATGTTCCATGTTATTGAATTCACCAAGAAAAATTCCTTCATTTTGGGTTCAGCATCACACTCAGCGTCCCCGAAAACCCCAGAGTACGAAGATTTATCCAAATCGAGCTGTTTTTTTGCACTTTCGTCCGCCATATTAGATCAGCCATTAAACATTTTTGAATTTTGTGTTCAGATTCGTAATAGGCGATCTCGAAAATCCCAGAGTACCAATTTTCATCTAAATCGAGTCAAATAAAAAATTTTGGTCCGCCGTTCTAGCGCCGCCATTTAGAATTTTCAAATTTAAAGTTCAGATTCGCAATAAGCGACCAGAAAAATCCCGGCGTACTAATTTTCATCCAAATCGCGTAAAGTTTTTGATTTTTGTCCGCCATATTGGCGCCATTTTGAATTTCCAAATTTTGACTTCAAATTCGGATTCAGCGAGCCCAAAAATCTCCGAGTGAGGCTCCGATTTCAAATCAGAGCAAGTTAAATAAGGAAATAAAGATTGACGCACCATTGCGTCAATGCCAACGAAAGGGTTAACAAAAACGATAGTGATGACGCTTTATTTTTACTACATTTTGTTGGGTTTTTTTGGATTTTCTGTAAAACAAAAGTGGAAGTAACCTAGAAATCAGGGTGAGACCTTTACTTGAAAAAAAAAAACAAAGGCTGCCGAACTGTAGACGTTGACACATCATTCAAATTTCGTCTTGGACTTTTTCGTCTAAAACCAATATTCATACGTGTGTTTCCAGTGACTAACTTACAGTGAGTCACCGTGTACGAGGTTTGTTCGGAAAATAAGGTGAAATTTCAAATTTCGCGGGGCACGTATATCCGATTTTCGATTTTTTTTTGTCACGCTGGTACACATGTCCTCAACATATGTTGACATCAGCCATTTTCCATATTTAGTTCGTTTTTGACAGACACAAAGGGTAGGCGTGTTTTGGTGTGTTTGGCGATTTTTTACTATCGATTTGTGGCAAAACAATTTATGGCTTTTGCATCACGATAATGCACCTGCTCGCACGTCGTTGCCTGTTCGTGATTTTTTGGCGAATAATAACACCGTAATCATGCCTCAGCCACCGTATTCACCGTAAACTGAAAAGATCCATGGAAGGACGGAGATTTGCCACGATTGCGGAGCTAACGACAGCATCGCTGGGAGAGCTCAAGACCATACCAAAAAGCGCATATCAGAAGTGTTTCGAGGATTGAAAAAAGCGCCGGCACAAGTGTATTATACCTGAGGGGAAAAACTTGGAGGGGACAAAATAGATATTAATGAATAAATAAATATTTTTCGAGAAAAATAAAAAGTCACCTCGTTTTTTTAACAAACCTCGTATATTAGCCCTAGGATCACACTCTTGGGTCACACAAACCCAACCAAATGTTCAATAGTCTAGTACCTCCTTGGCATTACAGATACTTGGCATTACAGGCTGTGTCACGTAAATTAACTTTGGTCCCTCCCCTACCATTCGCCACTCGCACTTGCACTTTCAGCCCAAAAATGGCCGTTTTCGAATAAAAAAATAATTTCCCCCTTTTTGGTAAAAAAAATCAGCGTTACCGGAACGTAAAAATTATTTCTAGCCGTCCGTTCGAAAGTTAACACAAAACTACAACTTTTATGTACAGACATTTTTTTTCAGTTACTTCTGGTTTCCGAGATTCATTTGGAAAAAAACGGCATTTTCTAAAATGTTGAATTAAAAAATCTGAAAAAATTCACCTAGAATGTCTTTTAGTAGTACTTTGATATAACCAATTATGGGGCAGATCTGAGATGGTCGAAAAAAAAGTGGCTTAATTGACGGAGAATCCCTCATAGTGTTATGCCTGTCACACGACTACTAGCGCCACAGTGCGGCAAGGACATTTTGCGAACGGAATTTATCTACCAGTATGAGGGGACTGGCGACTGGGCAGGGGGCTGGCATCTTTTGGAATTTTTGCTACGCGAATTGTCCGCTGTTTGTAGTGTCCAACTCTGCCACTCGCAGCGCTAGTTGTTCTGTTACAATACTGACGCGCGCGTAGGGGCTGTGTATGTGTACATTGTATACGTACACAACACACGGCATTAGCGCACGAGTATAAGTAATTACGGTAATTTCATCAATTCCGCACAGCGGCTTGAACTCCAAACTAAAAATAGTTGTATTCGGTGCGGGGTGGTAAAGTACGCCGAGTGGGCCTCGCGCCTGCGCAATAAGAATATTGTAAGAAACGTACTAGCGCCACGGGGAAAGGTGGAACTAAATAAAACGGTGAAAAAGCGTGGCATTTTTTGTCACCCGAGAAACAATTATCAGATCAGATCACATCTGACTATATCTGGATTATATATGATCCAGATATGATTGACCATATCTGGATCTTGTCTAATGAAGCAAGAAAAATGGCAATATCAGAGCATATATGATTATATTTGACGATATCAGACTATATGATGTCAGACCTGACGATATCGAATCTGCCTATAATATGCAAAATTGATCGGTTTCGAAGCGTAATTGGTCATATCAGAACAGATATACCCATATCAGGGTGAACATGCTTATATTAATAGCAGATATGAGTATATGTGGTATGTCATATGTCTATCTCCTTGCCGTACACTTACGACATTTAACCTCGACATACATATGATATTCTATTTGCGAACCGATGATATTTTATAAGTGATTTACAGTGTTACACACGGATCAAATGGGAGTTCTCAAATAGGCCAATAACGTGTGACTATGTGTGCGTATGCGCGCATCTGTGTATGTGTTAATAAGACACACAATCATAATAACACTTTTATATATAGATATGCATTGATTTATATTTGATTAGATCTGATCACACGTGGGCAAGCATGTTCAGCGATGATCATATAGAGCTTGGATGAATTCGAGTATAATTCCATATCTGGGCAGATACAATCGTACATGGGCAAATATTTTCAGACCTGATCATGTACGAGTTGGGTTTGGTTGGGTATTCATCCATACCTGGTTGGATATGTTCATGCACGCGCGCACATATTCAAGTCTGATCATGTGTGAGCTCGTATGTAGTCGTGAATTGTACTATATCTGGTTAGACATGACCACACATGGGCAGACATGTACAGCTATAAATTCATATCTGCACATATTTACTTACGCGCGATCATATCTGACCAGATATAGACCTACCGCTAAGCGCATAAAAATACATGTATGTTCATCTTTGACCATGCATGATCAGATCAGATTCATTTATGTTGCGGATAATCACTTACATGAGCATATCTGCTCAGATACGAGCATTTTTCCCCGGGACAACATTCGAAAGCTGGCCGGACTAAAAAAGTAATTGCATTTAATTTAATTGCAATTACACTATTAATTGCACGTGGCAATTGATTTATCTGGATTGATCTATGTTAATTCCATCTCGCAATTAAAACAATTGCAATAAACTTTTTTTCAGGTGTTCTAAGAAACAATTAAAACCAACAATTAACCTACTTGAACGATATCAGATCAAAAAGATGTACATATTGTGCTTGATTATTATATATATCATTGATTATTAGTGTCAGTCTTTTATTTGCTACTCGTATACGTATTTCCATTTTTCAACAATCGACGTAAGCACACATCCACGCACGCACATGCTTATTTATATGACCCGGCGATTAAGGAGGTACGATCACTTCCACGGGGTCAAAAAAGAATCTAAATTTATTTTACCCACAGCTGCCATTCGTAACGTTGCTAAGTCTGTGGGTGCTATTTCGTCGTTCTGACAATTTTCAACCGGAAATTGAAATTTTCTTGAAATGTAGTGCTTCGACTACACGGTGAAGATTGATTTTCTCATTTTTTCACAACATCTATTATATCTAATCCATCGAGTTTCAGTTTTCCAACGGGTTTAGTTGGACACGTGTGCAGAAAAACCACAATCACCGCACTTCCGGTTGACCGTCTCCACAAGACGACGTGCTTCGGTAACTCAACGTGCTCGACTTTGCAGTTTTTATTGCGAAAAAACTAAACGGTCAAAATAGCTCAAATTTTGGCAGTAGACGCAAAAACTATTCGTCAAAATCATATAAAAATTTCCAATTCCAAAGTTGGATTCGTACCTCCTTAAGCGACCCGGCAATATTTCACGTCCGACACACCTCGCGATTCCGAGCAACGTAAATACGATGATTTTCCCCAAGTTTCTTCTCCCAACGATAGCCGTTGCGCGTATCGTCATTCGTTTCGGTCGTAAACCGCATTAGATTGCCATACAATAATTTTCTATAGTGCCATATACTCTCCGCTACGCGCGACGCGATTGCATTCTATTTAGCTATTCGGCATTCACGGGTTCATCGACTTTGCCCACTTCTGCGCGCGCGTGTGGTGTGCATTTTTTTCCTTTTTTTTACGGGTTTTAATTACCTGAGGCCTTGCGGCAAGATGAACGAGCCAGTATTCAGCCTCGCCGGGAGCCTTGGCCATGCACTTGAGCTCGTCCTGGCTCGAGCCCAGAAAGTATCCCCTCTGTGCGTTCTTCAGTGCCCATCTGCCGCTCCCTGTAATAAATCAAGCCTCCGCGATAAGTAATCGGGACGCGCGTCATCCGTTTCACAGGGGGACAATAAAATAGTTGTAAAACGCCAAGGTGACAGCCCCCACCCTCCCCCTTTTTTCGCTTCACTCTCGAGAAAAATTCGCAGGGTCCTTTATAGTTTCGATGAATCTGTTGGGATTTTTTATAATCGTGGATTCTCTTTCTTTCGACACCGGCTATGATAATCAAGTTGTTGTTTTTTTGTTTGGAGATTCTCACCATCGGATGCTAATTGGATCTGAAAGGCGCAGCCGGGATCGGAGGTGTCCTCGGCCTCGCAGGTCACGTTGCCGAATTGGTCGACGGCGAGATATCGATCGAGATGTGAACGAAGGAAGACCTGATGCTCGCTCCCCTCGAGGGTCCAAAGTTGCTTCTTCTTGAGGCTCGCCCCGTTCGCGTTTATCTTGAAGCCGAACGTCTCCGCGGTAAGATACTTGAATTTTCCGTTTATCAGCCCCACCTGCGAATTACGTTTTTCTCGTCAAGGAGCTTTTTTTAGCGGACGGTTATCGATTGCGATATGGCGAAAAATGGGGAAGAATGAATGATCGACCTGGGGACGGTTGAAACGGGAAATTGTGTGGAAGTGCAAAAGAGCATTGCGAAGTGTGGGAGACGAAATTTGGACAAAGATGGGGGTAAATATTCGGAAGTGGGGCTTCTGCTAGAATCAGGCTAATTTTTGTTTAGGGCTGTTTGGGGTTGTTTAGGGTTGTTTAAGGTTGTTTAGGGTCGTTTGAGGTTGTGTAGGGCTTTTTGAGGTTGTTAAGAGCTATTTGAGGTTGTTTAGGATTGTTTGGGGTTGTTTAGGGTTGTTTAGGGCTGTTTGAGGTTGTTTAGAATTGTTTAGGGTTGTCTGAGGTTGTTCAGAGTTGTTGGAGGTTGTTTAGGGTCGTTTGCGGCTGTTTGAGGTTGTTTAGGGTTGTAGGGTTCTTTAGGGCTGTTTGAGGTTGTTTAGGGTTGTTTGACGTTGTTTAAGATTGTTTGAGGTTGTTCAGAGTTGGAGGTTGTTTAGGGTCGTTTGGGGCTGTTTGAGGTTGTTTAGGTTTGTGTGAGGTTGTTTAGGGTTGTTCAGGAAGGTTGGAGGTTGCTTCGGGTCATTTGGGGCTGTTTGAGATTGTTTAGAGTTGTTTGGGTTTGTTTGAGGTTTTTTAGAGTTGTTTGAGGTTGTTTAGGGTTGTTAGGGGCTGTTTGAGCTTTTTTGGGTTTGTGTGAGGTTTTTAAGGGTTGCTTACGGTTATTTGAAGTTGTTTAGGGTCGTTTGGGGCTGTTTGAGGTTGTTTGGGTTTGTGTGAGGTTGTTTAGGGTTGTTGGAGGCTGCTTCGGGTCGTTTGGGGCTGTTTGAGATTGTTTAGCGTTGTTTGAGGTTGTTTGGGTTTGCTTGAGGTTGTTTAGAGTTGTTTGAGGTTGTTTAGGGTTGTTAGGGGCTGTTTGAGCTTGTTTGGGTTTGTGTGAGGTTTTAAGGGTTGTTTACGGTTGTTTGAGGTTGTTTAGGGTCGTTTGGGGCTGTTTGAGGTTGTTTGGGTTTGTGTGAGGTTGTTTAGGGTTGTTTAGGGTTGTTCGGGGTTGTTTGGGGTTGTTTGGGTTCATTTGAACCCTTGAAGAAAATTAGCCTGATTCTAGCAGATGCCCCACTTCCGAATATTTACCAAGATGGATAATGCAAGAGTGAAGATCTCCCTCAATGCGATGGCAATCAGGAGTGATTTTATTGCGATTTCTACCAAAAGGACAACGTAAACGTGTGTGAAAAAAGATTGGAGCAGTCGAATTGTAGAAATCGAGTGTCGGGCAGTGCGGACGAGATCGGCGGAGCGAGAAGTACGATACAATGGCCGTTGCTCTCGATGCTACGAAAGGTTTTCGGTCGTGTAAGTCACACGTGCTGCACACGTGTCGACGACAATATGGGATATAGGTCCAGCGATAAAAGAGACATAAAGTTACACGTGGGGTACGACGAATCGATTTCCTCAGGGAGAAATTGCGAGGGGGCATTTTTTTCTCCAAATTCAAGCCAGCTGGGTATGAGTCCTGGCCTCGGGGGAGACGAGAGCCGAGAACTTTTTCTCCGGAGGGTGAGACAGCGCTCCGGGGGAAAACCCACGACTGTCCTCTTCCAATTAAAGATTCAAGGGGCTCGGAACGACAGTTTCCTCAAAGCCCTCGATAGCTTACCGCATCGCTTTACCATTTTGGAAAACATTTTCTGAACCCCGAAGCTGTGCAAGACTTCACCACGCCGAGAAAAAAATTGAAGACGAGCTCAAATAGTAGATGACAGAATATAACTTTGAGAATCAAAACATTTCAAAGTATCCTTCAGAAAATGAATTTCCTTAATGTCCAACTGTGCTTGAGAATTTTTCGTTTTTTCATCGATTTATTTTTCTACTGTTCGTACGGCGATATTTTTTATAAAAAAAAATTCCGCATTCAATTCGTTGATCGAGTTTTCCAATGAATGCAATTTGTTATTTACCGTCCAGCCGGTTCTGTCGACTCCGTTCTCGGAGTTTCCACTTTCCGAACCGTTGCTCTGCATTGTGCTCGTGGTAACGCGACAGCGCACGATTTCCCGAAATTTCGTAGTTTCCTGGCTCGCTTGATTTCTCAAATCGTCGAACTCAGTGACGCGAAAATTTTCACAATTCGCTTTCGAATTATTTTTTATGTCTGCTTTGAAGCCGTTCTTGTCGATTTCTGCAATGAGAAGAATAGAGAGTCGTTTGATTGATCGATCGTTATTGACATCACGATTTGTCGGTCCTGGATTATGATGTTGAAGATTGCATCGTTAGAGTGTAACGAAAATTCTTCTTTTTCTTTCAATCATCTTCTTGCTATTATCGAACAAATTTGGCTTTTCTCGGTTACGAGTATTTTTGGTCAAAGGTTTTTTTTTATGTTCAGAATTTTTTGTAAGTTTTACAACGTTAATTTCCAAGGAAATATTTTGGGTGATGAAGAGTAAGAAAAAAAAAGAAGTTTGCGTTCCAACGATGCAAACTTCAAGACCATAGTAGATTTATCATACAATTAGCGATATTCAATATGTATATCCACGTTTGTATATAGATGTGTTTGTATAAAAACACGGGTTGTATATCAATTATACATTTCTTATTGTATAAATAGATATATTTATTTATAATGCATACATACACTACCGGAAAGAATTTTCCGGACCCTTCAGATAATCGCAAAACTTTCGATGACTTTGGATACTTGCAAAATTCTATTAGAATAATATAATTCATTATACAGAGCTAGATAATATCTTCGTGAAATAAACAATTAAATGAACTATATTATTCTAACATTATTTGGCAATTATCCAGTGATCAAAAGTTTTGCATTTTTCTGATTCTACGAAGATACTATGTAGCTCTAAAAAATACATTTTATTATAATATAATTTTGCAATTATTCAAAGTGATCGAAAGCTTTTGCCTGGTACTCTATGTATATAAGAAAAGAATATCAATTATATGTTTCTCATTATACTATTGTATATTACATATGTATATTTTATTGAATATTCATAACAGATTTTTCCTCATTTTTTTCACTACTTAATCACCGGTTATTACTTTAATTGACGCGTCTTCCAAGATTCGTAAATATAAACAATTAACGGGTAATAACAACGATATAATTCCTTGCCTGTTTATGACTTGCATCGCTCTTTTAGACTTTTTGTAAGAGTGAAGTTTGCATCGTTAGCAATGATAATTAATATTTCTAAATTGTTCTATTTCGTCTAGGAAATTTTCCCTACAAAAATACCGCAACCACTTGTTTAAAAGTCTACAATGTAAATCGGCAGTAAAAATATTTTTTGTAAAGATCAAAATCAGGCAATGAGAATGTTTCAAAAGCACTCTCATATTTATTTGCTTTAATTTTAATTCGCTATTACTATTTATTATTTATATTATACAGTTGCATTCAAACGATGTAAATTTCATGTTTTATACTTTTATACTTTAATTTTTATTGGCCACGGTTTTAAACTTTCGACTTTGGCAACTTCTAGGCCATGCAGTAAACACTTCGAGAAGTATACACCGTGTGTCTCGAAAAATGACATGTACACACGGAAGTACAGTACGAGGAAAAAAGTCCTTTTGAATTGCCTTTGGATTTTTTTTTACGAAACGTTTGTCTTTTATTCGTAATATTTTTCGGCAGCTCTATATTTCTTTATATATCTAGTTTTTCTTTTGCTATATTTAAGTTGCTTTCCATCGGTCTCCGAATCCTGAAAAATTTCTGCTTCCCTCTTGATGTGTCCTATCGTTAAATTTTTTAGCACATTCGAATGGAGAATATTTTCTATATTAACGATATAAATCGCGTAGGTTTTCTCAATGAGATCGCGCAGAGATCGGTCGCTCCATAATTTTATATCGAGGCCTTTGGCACATATTTCTTCGTTTGCGTTTGTTTGGGTTTCCTTCTTTTCTTCTGTGGAAAATCTCTCCTTTATCATCATCCTTTCGCACGTTTTACTGTAATTTCGCACGCCATACTCGACTGGCACTCGTTTTTTGCCTCCCTTAACGCTTTTTGTTCTACGCATACATAGCCACAATGGTGCATCGCGTCCTTTCGCACATTCTCATATGAATCAGGGCTGGTGCAAAGCGGTATCGTGATGGACGACGAATACATCGTTTGAACAGTTATAGCTCGAGAAAATAGTTCCAACGTGGCGGAATCTTTATTTGGAAAATGTAATTTATATGACATTGCCTGAAAAGCGTAATAGGATGCACGGAATTTATGTAGAATACTATTATTAAGAGGAAAACTTTTCGAAAAGAAGGTCTGCGGTATTGTTGCCTTTTAAAAATGAGTGGTAACCGCGAGGAGGAAAAGATGTTCAGTGTTTTTCTGGTCGAAAAAAAATGCTTTTTTCTACAGCTTGTCACTTCCGTAATTTCCTAACACCCACTGGCCATGCAGCAACGGCGGCACTTTGCTTAAATCAATAATAACTTCATTGTTTGTCAATATTTGTCCATAAAAAAAATACTCAAACTTGGCAAGACTATGTGTCAAGTGTGTGTAAAAACCTGGCCTCGTCATCCCAATACTCTCATCGAAAGAAAATATCGAAATTCGTCCTTTTTTGGGCTTATGCAGACCCGTTAATAAAATCTGCATTAACGAACATTAAATAAAAATTGTTCAAGTTGTCATCCAGCCCGTCTCGAAAAATGTATTTTCGAGAAAAACGCGTTCTAACCTCGAAAATATACATCTCAATCAACAATTACGAAATCAATTCTTGTCCGCACGTCCATCACTGTAGTTACGTCGCGTAATAATTGCAAATAGTGATTTTACCGAACCCTCAATTTTCAGCTGTCACAAGCAAAATGCGATGATCATTTTTATTCCTCAACAGTATTTCCCAATACCGCAAATTTTAATAACAGAAGAAAAACACTGAAATTAATTACTCATGATATCGAAGTTTGCATCGTTGGAATGCAACGAATTTTTTTTCTATTGCACATTTTTTGCCGTGCGGATCAAAGCTTCGATACACTTTTTTCTACGTATCCACGTTAGGGAACTACAACCAAAGTCTGTCGAAAAATATTTTGGATAACAATTAAAATGGAGAAAAGAAAATAAAAAATGAATTCCCGTTGCATTCCAGCGGCGCAAACTTCGACTGCATAATTCCTCGTCGGGGCTCAATGAACCAGAGGCCAAGAGGAATCCAAGAGGAAAAAACAAAACGAGTCACTCTATATTCGAACGGCGCCTCCTCATAGCTCTTCATTCTTCCAAGCCGGGACTTTTGGTCCAGTCAAACAGAGACGGCGGGATAGGGGATTAGGCAACGAGATATAAGATTACGAGCAGAGCAAGGGTGCTCGTAGTAGGTTTGTGAGAAAAGCCGAAGCAGCACGAGACGAGATGAAGTGCCCTGCAAGCGAAGGGTCGTTGCGGGCGTTCTGGACGGCTAGACGCGTTGATGACTCGGAAAAGTGGACTCGTGTGGCCAAATGAGTGCCTCCTCTTCTTCCTCTTTCCCCTCTCCATCTCATCCCAATTGCGACGATTCTGCACTATTCATCGTGCATTTTGGCGTGCGAAGAGTAGAGCAAAAAAATCTACGCTCGCACGAGCACCTGTTCCGTTTGAGCTGCGACGAAAAGTTGCGTCCGCTTTTTTTTTTGGCTCGGTAAAGTGGACGCGCGCAGCCCGTCTATGGCGGAATGAGTGAACCCTCAATTTGGGACGATTCTGCATTATTGATCGTACATTTCGGTTCGACCAAAAGTTCATTGAGGAAATTCACATATTCGGATAAAACATTTTATCCGTGGTGTGAAAAAACGTGTGCAAAAAAGTGGAAAGCACTCAAAAGAAGCTTCGAACTATTTTAGTTTGTTTGTTTGGGTTATAAGAAAGAAGGTAAAACTTTGTTGCATTTTAACGATGCACATTCGATGACCTATTATGCTGACGAGATTTTATGATCATTATCCGTGTAGACATTTGAGTCGGGAAAAGTCGGCCCCTGATCTGCCTTCCCTAGATAATGCCTGTGGTCCAGCGGAGCCTGTGGTCAGGCCTCCCACCCTGGAATAGGTTCGCAATGTAACCGGCCTGATGCTAGGTCCCGATCCGCCGTTCCTTTTCTGGGTAACCGATCAGGAACGGGCGCGAGAACGAGCGGTAAGTGACCAGGAAAGTTGTAGGGAATAATAGATCGGCAAGTAACCAGGAACAAACGAGGAAATTAAAAAGGACGTTTCAGCGTTTTTGGAAACCTTGAGGAGGTAAAATCGGGAGTGTATTCAATTTAGTATTTCGACAACGTATTGTGTGTTGGTTATCTACTTGCTACGGTAGTATATGAGCTTGTACAAACGCTTGCTCGCATTTCCTGATAGGCAAAGAGACAGAAAAACGTACACAGATCACTATCCGAGTGAAAAATGCCTAGAGTGCAAAGGGTTATTTCGCAAGTACGAGGTGAGGCTATGAAATAAGCGGACTGAAGTCATAACACATTTTATGCATCACGAATTACAGCGGAAGTTTTATCGCCTTCAATGTACTCCCCTTGGCGATCCCTACACCGCTCCATACGACGTTTCGATTGTTGAAAGCAGTGCTGGAAGTCCTCTTCTGTCAGCTGGTTAAGAACCTCCGTCGCTTTTGCTTTAACCGGGTCCACACATTCAAATCTTGTCCCCAAGTGAAAAAACGACGATTCGTCACAAGTAATCACCTTGTCTAACAAATCTGGATCAGCGGCGATGTTGTTTGTGATGTCAGTACAAATGTTCTGTGTTGATTCCTTTTGCTCGGGAGTGAGGAGTTTCGGCATCATTTTTGCGCGAACCTCCCGCATGTTAAATAATTCACGCAAAATCCGTTGAACACTTTCTTTCTCGATTCCTCTCATTTCAGCAAGCCCTCGGATGTTCAGACGACGATCAGCGCGGATTAATTTACCAATTTTTTCAATGTTTGCGTCCGTTTTTGACGTTGAGGGCCGTCCTGGGCGCCGATCGTCTTCGGCCGTTTCACGCCCTTCTTTAAACCGTTTAAACCACTCAAGTTGTGTACGGGATAAATATTCATTCCCGTAAACTTCTTTCGACATTGCATAAGCTTCTGTGGCAGTTTGCCCTAGTTTAAGAAGAAATTTGAGGTTAACCCGTTGCTTCCTCTGACCACTTGGTATTTTTCCAACGCGTCACTAGTGCGCAGACTAATTCAATAGACTGCTACAGTCAAACTGAACGTCCCGCTGGCTTGTCTAGCGAGCTCAGGTTGGGGTAAGGACCATCAGACACGGTCATGTTCAAACATGTCGCGGCACGCTCGCAGTTTGCTGGGAGCAAAGTATCAGTCCGGTTATTTAATAGCCACACCTCGTATCGCAAAATCATAAGCGCAATCGCACGCTGTAAGCATAGCACTGCTGTACGTGGTACAAAACCACAGGTCGAACTTTTATCCTCGTACGATGGTACCTTGCTTGCGCGAATCGCTTCCCTTGTAGCCACCTGGCGGCTTGTTGGCCAAATACATTCAGGTAATGTCTTCCCGGCCAGAACATTGATATTTCCAAACATGGCGACAAGGCGTTCAAAAACCACGCATCGCCTGCTTTACTTTTTTCCCTCATAAAATAATTTGGCTATTCTTTATGCTGAAATCATTAGTTATCGTAATCCCGGTACTTATGATAAGCATTGCTAACCCCGTCGATTATCATTGATGAAATGAATGCTTTTAATGATCAATAGAAGTACAACAGATGTATTAGTGTCATCCCAATCAATTATAAACATCTTTGATGACGTGAAAAGTCAAGTAGCTTTTCTTTAGTTCTTAAAGACAGGCTCTACTTTTTTAAATATGTAAATGTTCTGGCCGGGTAGACATTACGTGAAGGTGTACTTGCTCACAAGGTATCCCGGCCAGGGGGTTGTAACTCCCAAACATGGCGGTCAAGTCACAAAACACGATTTTGCAATCTTCCGGGTTGAAATTTCTATTTTAAAAAGAAAAAAAAATTAAATCGTTTTTTTTGTTTCACATCAACCGGGTGGCTAAAATCAAGTACACCGTTGTACCCCTCACGTTCAAAGGTCCTTCACCAAATGGTTTATAACTTTTTCAGTTATTAATCTTGTTTTATGATATTTGGCACACAACTTTGTTAATGCACATACAAATAAATCACCATACGATGCTTCAATCATTTTACTTCTTCCTTCAGAATTATTTTTTTTGAGTGGGTGCGTTTTGAATAACGTTTTAAGAACAATGGGCTTCAAGATATACACATTTTAATGATCCTTGTTACATGCATATATTTGTTTGTATATGAATTATTAAGATTATGATTATTAGTGGTAATATATTGAAACCTTAAGGTACAAGAAAATTGATTAAGGCGGGAGATCCTTTGATAGCGTTACGAAGAGCTTACAGTCGAATGTGAGGTCCACGAGCAAGCTGAGGGCTTCGAATTTATGGCCCCGGAGTCGTAGATTAAGCGGAAAGTCACTTACATCAGTCACAGTTTTTGAGTCTTGAAACTTTAAACGCTTCTATCTGAAAAACACTTTTTTGTGAAACCTCGTACAAGATAATTCGAAAGTTATCTGATCGATCATTAAAAAAATGCCAGACTGTTAGATCACATGATTACCACCTGTGTGAACCTCAAGTTCCTGAAAAATTATTTAAGACTACTTTTTCATTAACAGGTACTATAATAGTAAAAATTCCAAGAGAAATACAACTTTTTTCAAACCCGTGTCATTTTCCGAATGTTTACTCTTGTATAGATTTTTCGGTTCACACAGAGCATACGGATCTTAGAAATCGAAAACTTCTTGTCTCTGATGTTTCAGATCGATGCCCCAGACGCTAGGTTGTACGCCGTGGAAAAACCAACGCGGCAACCGTCTCTGAAGCAAGCGTCGCACAGACGCCGTTTTTGAGTGTTAAAAAAAATGGAAAATTTAACGATGTATTAATGTACGACAAATTTCAATTATGTAGAATAAATAGTTTCGACTCAAACAAATTCTGAATATTCGCTCCTCTTCTGCTGCCTAAATGAACCCTCCCCTTAATAATTTCTAGGACTAATAATGGGTGTGATAATTATTATTATCGTGACTATTAGTATGCGCACAACCGACACTGGTGGATGGGACGAGTGTCCCAAAAGACGAAAAAGAACCAGCGTTTTTTTCTCGTAATTTTGTCTCAATTCTGATGGGAAAGTAGGGAGAGAGAAGGGCTGAAGTCGCGATACTACGCCCGCAAGGCTATTGCGAGAGTGCAATCTGAATTTTTCGGTAATAACATAGTCGGAATTTCCATTTTCATTTGGCGGCTCAAAGGAGGCTTTGGGAAGCTCTCGTCTACGCCGCGTATAGTATTATCGGTGGTCTCGGAGGAGTCGTGCGATGCATTATCGTGGCCAGAGTCAAAGAGCTGGGAAGTGCTGATCACAGAGAGTACGAAACGTTCGCTCCGTTACACAAAGAACATTTTTTTTCTTCTTCCTTTATTCATCGCCCCTTCTTGGGACACAATACTCGTTTCTCTCTCTCTCTCTCTCTCTCTCTCTCTCTCTCTCTCTCTCTCTCTCTCTCTCTCGCCCTCCCGCGTTTTCCATCAGTCCCTATCGGTCTCTCGGCTAGCCGCGTATTTTTCTCGAGCATGCTTTTTGTCTGCGTGTACACGAAGAATTTTTATGTCTTCCTCTTTTCTCGTCTTTCTTGCTCCTTGCCCTGTTTGCAGGCCTATACATTGCGCCTCTCGTCGTTCACGTTTCTTTGTTTGTTTCCGATTCTTTTGTACATCCACCGAGCGCGTATCGCTATTTTCCGCGCGAGAGTGCGGAAAGACTGCGCGTTTGTTGTGTCGTCTTATACATACTCTTCGTTTTGTCGATGTTCTCCATATACCGAGAGAAAAAGGACTTTTTACGTGAAGGATGAAAAGGAAAAAATAAAACGCGGCTATCTGTGATGAGACGAAAGAAAAAAAGTACGATAAGGAAGTTCGTCAATGTTCCTGCTGTATTTATAGTAATTATTCACAGCGTGGGTATGGCTGATTGTGACGATGAATAGTTGTTTGTGCTCGTCGATCGATTCCCGAGCTGCGTGAATTGAGTTTCAATTGACGTTTATAAAATATATTTTATTTGACTATTTTACGTTTTTTAGACGTAACGATTGCTTCACGGGCAATATGGGTAATATTACCGGTCATATAACCCGTCAGCGGTTACATTTCCGGCCATATAACCTGCCAGCGGTTACATTACCGGTCGCATAACCTGTCAGCGGTTACATTACCGGTCATATAACCTGCCAGCAGTTACATTACCGGTCATATAACCTGTCAATGCTTACAGTAGCGGTAATATAACCTGTCAATACTTACATTGGCGATCATATAACCTGTCAGTGGTTATATTGCCCGTCTTATAACCCGCTACCGATTACATTCCCGGTTATGTACGCCGTAACCGATAACATTACCGACCTATAGGCCTCCGAAGTAACTTTCGTGGTGGCGCCCCGTAACGGCTGCCGGTCGCAAAACTTGGATTGGCGCATGGCGGTTACGTCAACGCGGTACTGTCATTCACGCAAACATGTAAGACCGTGGCGCAAACACCTGATTTAAATGGCGACCGGCATACTGCACTAGCAGACGAAAACCAATCCAAGTTTTGCCAAAACTCGCTGCAAGGGTGCGCCACAAGAGTTACTTCGGAGGCCTATACGATCATTCACTAAAAATTCGGCGTACTGCTGATCACACGACCGACATAAAATACTGCTGGATCGTCTATGTTAATTCAACCGATAGCATTTCCGATCTTATGATCGTCTACTCGAAATTCATCATACTACCGATCACCCGACCGGCATTATAATAGTGCCGAAACGATAATGCTAATGCAATCCATTAAATGACCGATCGCACGATGGTTCACTCGAAGCTAGTCATACTACCGGTGGCATGACCGGCAATATGTCATTGCCGAATTGAGTGATGCAAATTCAAGCAAAACGCGCTTAAAGCCGACTCCTCAACGGCATCACCATTCAATTAATTACATTCGAGAAAGAACTTAATTTTGAACGTCCTATTTAAGGATTACCATCGTTTTCGTAGATTTATGAGTCACAGCTGCTCGTTTTTTTTCTCGACATGTCTGGTGATCGGCATGTTGAGTTATTTTTACCGTCTGCTCGTTTCTGCTGGAAGGTGAAGATTGCATGGCGCAAAAAAAAAATGCAGATGCTTGCCACATTTGCGGAGGGACAGTGCGGAAGGCCGGTCGAAGGGAGGAGCCCTTGGTTCGTACTGCTTGTAACTTTAAAAGGGCCTTTCTCATTATATATATATCACGAGAGCCCTGCTGGGATAAAATATATAAATATATTCCATCACCAGTGAGGAAGGCTTTTGAATGTGTATGGGGTGCGGGAATAGCTATATAGAGTAGCAATGGCTGCGTATTTGTAGCAGGTATTGATCCCTGGCTTTTGGCACGTTTGCAGGAAGTCGTTGTCAAGCTCGAAACGGACAGAGAGCCTTCGCACATGGGTATATACCGTATAGAAACGAATCCTCTCATCCCTGCTAAGCTGCGGCTACAGTAAAAGTGTTATCTCGAAAAGAGTCACCACCATATCACTCAATCCGAAGGTACACGTGTATCCCGGCCGTATAACAATTCGCGGCTTGAATCCTTGTTGATAATGATGATATTGAATTTAAGACGGCTTTTGCGTTTCACAGTTGATTTCAATGGCGATGTTTGGCGATGTGTGAAAGACGAAATATCGAGAGAGAAGAAACGCTGTGTGTAATGCAAATGGCAAACATGTTGAAGTTTGCGTCGTTGGAACGAAACGGGTGCTTTTTTTTTCTAAATGTTAATTTTTTTCAAGCCGTTCAGAGCTTCCCCGAACGTTTTTCAACATCTTCACTGAAGACCTGCAACCTTATCATGTCGAAAAAGATTTCGGATGACGATGAAAAAGGAACAGTAACTTCATTTTTTTTCAGATATTCACTGCACTCCAAATAGGGTAGAGGTGGGATGGCCAGTTACCCAGCATTATGCTCTCGGTTTTCTCTTTGGTTTTATGTTTTGATTCCTAATTTGTTTAGCATTTGGCCACCTCTAGAACACATATAATCGAAATCAGTATAATTTTTGTGTACCCAAACTTTGTGTACCCAAAGTTGGCATACTATCCACTGAAGCTAGTCTTCAATGAGACGAGGTTCATAATAATTTTCTCCCCAACATTTGTTGTCATTGTTCTTATATAGTCTTTCTAAGGTCTTCCTAGGTATTCCGTAGGTCCTAGCAACCGCACGAACCGATGATTCATCATTTCTACAGCACTATAATAGCTGCTTTCAATGATTCTTGAGTCCAGTTTCCTCGTAGAGCAATTGCTTTTCTCTTGGACTTATTACGCATCTAAAACAAGTGTAGAAAAAATGATTTACTTGAACCTATTACAATCAATACTATGTCCGACATACACCGACTGTACGGTCTCCCGGGAGATTAGGAGAGACGGCCACATCTTAAATGTAAACAATTAGAAACAGTACATGCGAAATCTTGAGGTCATAACCAAGCACTTTTCGTGAACTATTCATGAAATAGAAAAGTAACCATGACTTTTACGAAATAACATCACCACAATGTAAAACATGAAACCTTCGACAAAATTTAGCAGTAGACAGAACGGATTAAATAGGATTTTACTTACTTAATATTTTTTTGCCAAACTTTTGCTCGTACACTTACACCTGCGCACGAACCGAAGCGAATTAAGGAATAACGGGTGAAATCTAGTGCCCGATTATATGAATTATTTCTATTGGCCATCTCTCTCCGTTATGGCCAACTCCCCCGGAATTACCCTACGCAAACTTTAACGTCATCAATAGTGACCCCCTTCTCCTCTCATAAAACGATAACTGTACTTTTTCTTTCATTTGCAGACTATCCGCAATCGAAAATCGTCTAATGATCATAGTGCCGATGATGACAAAATGCAGTCTCCAACATGATAATTGCCATGGTGTTGAAGTTTACATCGTTGCAATGCAGCGAAGACTCCTCTATTTTTTTATTTCTTTATTTTTATTACTATAAATCATTTTTTTCCATATTAGAATTCTGGCACCCTAAGAAGGCTCTTCGAATAATATGTCAGTGATTTTGTTTAGTCTTAATAGTTAAAAATATGGACAATACGAAGAAAAAAGAACTTCATTGCATCCCAACGATGCAAACTTTACTACCACTAATTGCCACCAATTGCAATTACAAATTGGGGTACGGAGTGGAAAGGATCCAATATTGACAGGAAGGTCGTCTTGCGATTAAAAATATAATGGGGTATGAAAAGTAAATGAAGCCGGCAAATCTCCGATGACTGTGCTGATCAGTGCAGAATCCCGCAATCGCGTAACGGTCTCCCTCACTCGCTCTGTTACTCTTGCGACGATTTTCTTGGGTCTGGCTTATATTTTTTTCCCCGCGATTCGCTCGTCTTGCAACCATTCGTTGAACATTAATTTTATTCGCTGCGTTCGTTTGATACGCTCGTCCCCCCCCCCCCTTTCTCTCTCTCTCTCTCTCTCTCTCTCTCTCTCTCTCTCTCTCTCTTTCTCCCTCATACGTCTCAGCGTAAAACACCGTTAAATGAGAAGAGAGAAAGAGAAAACAACGAGACTTGATATAACAGTATATTGCACGGGAGATAAATGAACCCGAGAGGAAATAAAACGTCTTCTTGCGCGCACGATCACCGTTAAAGTTTCTGGTGATCATTTTTTTTTTCATTCTTCTCAGCCTACTTATTTTTCATCGAACATGTTTTCAGGCCACTTTGGCTCGTCAACGACCGAGAAACAGGTGGAAAACAGGTAGTACAGTTTTTTATTGCCGTTTTTTTGTTGTTTTAATGGGAACCGTACGCGAGATAAAATAGCGATTACTCGAAAATCCTGCTGCCCCGGTGAGCAATATTGGAAGACCAGGTATGCAAGGTGGATCGAATTCTTTGGATGAAAAAATTCGCAGGACTTTACATTTATGCATGTATTGGTAAAAGACAGTATATAGGAACGGAAATATATTCAATTTATTTATTGTATTTATTTAGGATTTCGTGTTTTTTGCAGTTTTTTTTTTCATGGCGATTATAGGTCTGAATTAAGAGGTAATTCCTAGTTGTAAAAGTCGACAAAACATTTATTTCAAAACCAATATATTTTAACGGTACATCATCTTATAAATGATCTCCGACAAGTTCCAGATGATCTGATCAAGAGTGACAGATTTATAGGCTATCATGCTGACGCCCGTCGGAACACTCGGACATCAACATATGCGTCAATCGAACCATTAAACGCTTTTTTTCTCGAAAGTACGTTTCCAAAGTTGGTGAGCAAAGTATCTCAAAAACTACTGCATCGATCTTTCTGAAATTTTTAGGGCTTTTTCTAGGTATAAAAATATAGTATAACGTCGCTTTGATGAGCGAAAAATGGCCATTTTTTCGCAAAAAAAAGAAACAAGGCTCACTTTATCCCCTTTAACGGCCACGTCTATTTCTGGATGGCTGAAAATATTTTTCTCTGGTCGTATCTTTTAAAAAGGGTTAAATATGAGTGTCCCACCATAATTTTGTCGATAAGGGCCTGGAAAGTAGTATTTTCGGATTGTTGAAAATTTGCTACGTTGGCGGTTCGGGGATAAAAATTTTGACATTTTTCAGATCTTTGAAAAAGCTGAAATAAATGTTTACCTATCTTATCGGATTACAATAGCAAGGCTGGAATAATCTTACAGAACCACTAGTTACAGTGCAAAATGTAAAAGCATTCCTTGCGTTCTGGCAAGCGTCGTAAATTTTCACGACAGCATTGTTGCCGTATTAACATAATTCATATGTTGCCGTTTGAATTTCAAACTATCCCGGCGTTTGTAGCTGCATCTGGTATAGATCGATGGAACTGTGAAGTAGCATGTCCGCTATATCGTCCTTACGCGCTTACGGACGGGGTCAAAGTGAACGTAGCAAATTTGCTACGATGGCAGCTAAAGGGTTAAGCACGCCCGCCTGATTTTTTAAATTTCATATTTAGGAAATTCCTTCGATTAATCATAGGCTGATTAATCATAGGAAATTGGCTGTAAATCAATTATAACTAAACCTTGTTACACAAAAAATGTGTTCTTCAGGTGATACTTTTTCGAATACCTAATTTTTGTGGAAATTTATCATCACAATTTTCTAAATCAAGTCCCAAAAATGAGCTGTTTTCGACTGTTACAACCAGGCATGGCCCGTTAAAATGAATGTCCATCGTAAATCTGCACAATTATTTTTACCAATTAAGTATGTATCTGAGTAAACATCGATCAAATATATATTAGGAGTACAAATAAGTCTCCTCATTCGTATTATTTGTATTTGTATTGTATCTCCTTATTCGTACTCCTTTCGAATAAGGAGTACAAATGAGTTTCCGCCGTTTTTTAAAATGAGAAATTGAGCATTTATCGTGAAAGAACGGTACTTTATGTCGTATTCAAATTGAAATTGCTTTTTGATCCACTCCTAATGTAAATGCAAGTTCTTCTTCCGTTTGGCACGAATCTCCCTCCAATAATGCTTCCAATTCCGCGTCTTCGTACACTTTCGCTACGTTCTTTGTCTTCGACGTCAAACTCACCGTTCTTATACTTTTGAAACCACTCACGACAAGTTCTCTCACTTAAGGATGTTGAGTCCCTATGAAACATGTTAATGTTAATTGTTCAATAAATAGCTTCTTAATCGTCATGAAATTTTTACACGACCTCCTGAATACTTCATGTAAAAACATACCAAATTTTCAGAATTCTATCATCATCAACTTTAACCTCCTTAGGGGTTGAAATAAAAAATGATAAGAAAATTATGATAATTTGGTATGTTTTTGTATGAAGTATTTAAGAGGTCGTGTTAAAATTTCACGACGATTAGGAAGCTCGTTATTAAAAAATTAACATTTTGTTAAGAACGATCTTAAAAGGAAATTAAAAAAAAATTGATCAATAAAGTTCGTTTTGTTTTCGTTGCTTTCAGTAAATATTGTAGATATTACAAAATTGAGAGGTCAAAAAAAACTTATTGCAAAGTTACATCAGTTTCCATAAGACGACATTTAATTCGTGAATGTTAATTGTTCAATGACGAGCTTCCTAATTGTCGTGAAATTTTTACAATACCTCTGAAATACTTCATACAAAAACGTACCAATTTTTCCGAATTTTATTATCATTTGCGATTTGGGACTCAACATCCTTAAAGCAGCCTCGCCATATGATTCTACGAGCAATCGATGCGCCTCAGCTGCAGATTTCTTCAAATTAAAGAAGTAATTCAAAAGTTCCCGCAAATGACGCTTATTCGGCTAAAAACGGCTATTCGGCTCATGGTCTTGCCAGATGTCCAACCTTACAATATGACGTTTTACATCTGACATTTTCAACCATAACCTCCTGGCGGGGCCATCTTTTGTCAAACGACGGAGACGTTTTTGTACTCCCAATATCTCCATAACACAGTAATATCACCGATACTGGTAGATGGGTCGTATTGGCGCCGCCAATACTCGGAGCGGTGGCCGCTTAGCAGTGGACCGGGTGGCATCAACCAGTGAGCGGAAGGCCAATACGTCTGATACCTTGGTGTGGATGCTTGAGTTAAAAGTATGTGCACCAGAGAATCAGAAGAATAGTAGAGGGCCGTCTATATCGGTACGGATTTTCCACAGTTTCCCCGTACCCTCGACAAATGCGGTATAGTGTAGCTTAAGACGGAATGACACCTCATCGCGGTCGGTATGGTAGAACAATTATAGATACCCAAAAATCCGAGGGCCTGTTCACTATTAAGTGAGGTGCGGAAGAGATTTCCGTGTGAAGTCGATTTCATATGATTTTTGTGATTTCATAAGTGATTCAAGCTATTTTTAAAGTCATGTGATTTCACGTAATTTCAGTTGATTTCAATTGATTTCATTCGAATTCATCAACTCGGTTTCAAGCGATTGCTGAAATCATTGGAGGGAGAAAAAAATCGTCAAATGGTTAAATTTCTTTTTTATTGGCTAATCTTGTGACTCAAATTTGAATTAAATTTTTTTAAATGAAAAATGTGATTAAAAAAGACAGATATAGATATCAAAAGAAATGTTTAATTTTTTCATACAAAGTCACGTCAATTGACATGACTCTGTATGAACTGGCGCGTGAACTGGCGTTAAGCCGCAGACTAACCGCTGGAACGCACGGACAATGGACTATGCTATGAAAAATCATAATAACATTTCTTTGTTTCGAGAATCCGATGATTTCTAGCGATTTCGTGAATCAAGTGATTTCATGCTGATTTCAGACGACTTCAAAAAACTTAAATCTGGTTTCAGGGGATTTCAACAACATTCGGATAATGTTGATTTAGTAAGACGGTTCGCGATTTCAGGCGATTTCTTGTGATTTTGCATTCGATTTCGAACAGAAGTGCTTGAAGGATTTCACAAGTGAATGGCCCCTCGCAAAAATCTCTGAAACGGCTTTTCAGATCCCGTCGAAACTTTTCTAAACGACATCAAATAGATAGACGAACAGCTGTCTGCCGCTCAAATTTTCTGAATTTGAGAGAAAAAAACGTAGATCAGCCGATGATAAGCCAATCTACGTTTTTTTTCTTAAATTCAGAAAATTTGAGGGGCAGACAACTGTTCGTCTATCTATTTGACGTCGTTTGGCAAAGTTTCGACGGAATCTGAGGAGCCGTTTCAGAGATTTTTGGGTATCTATAATTGTTCTACCATACCGACCGCGATGAGGTGTCATTCCGTCTAAAGAGGGCTGTGGCCGCAACGGAATTTAGGTTAGACTTGCGAAGTGCGGGTAGGCCAGTGATAGGAAAGGTTTCAATTGGGCAGGGTTGTGCCTAAAAACCCGCAAGGGTATACGTTGGAACTCAAGAATTTATTGAGACCTCGATAATACAGTAATATCTTTAATTCATTTAACGCATTTAATCTGTAATTTTTATAATCTTTCTCCCACTCATTGAGAAACAGCGGGTATTTTTTTTCGCAAATAAAATACAGTGTGATATCCAATCAAAAATAAACTTTAGGCATCATATGGTCGTTTCTTATCCAAAAATATCAATGAAAACTTGAAAAAAAATCTTGTACATTCGATTCAATTACGAAGTTGTTGAAAAAACAATTACAAGCGCGAACGGCGCATCGATAATTTTGAAAAATCAACATTTGTCGGTGATTTTGCAATCTTATCATTCTACGAAGACGAACAAATTAAAAACTACAAAGTCTCGAACTACTGTGAAGTACGAAGGTCGTTTGATAAGTCCGTGCAAAAATGTAAACTGCTTAATTTTTTGGGATAGACCTTTTTTATTTTTCAGGATAGTCTGCTTTCAGGCTTATACACTTCATCCAACGCTGCTCTAGTTTGTTGATCCTTTCCGTATAATAGGATTTGTCTAAGTCTGCAAAATAGCCATTCGTTTCTGCAATCACCTCCTCGTTTGAATAAAATCTTTTTCCCGCCAGCATATTGGGGAACAAATAATAGTCCGAGGGAGCCAAAACTGGAGAATAGGGGGGATGTGGAACGAGTTGGAACCCTATTTCCATTAATTTTGCGGCCACATCTGCTGAGGCGTGAGCTGGTGCGTTGTCGTGATGGAAAGTGACTTTTGTTTTGGGCCAATCGTGGACGTTTTCCTTGCAGTGCGGTTTTCAAACGGTCCAATAACGATTAATAATATGCGCCTGTAATAGTTTTACCCTTTTCCAGATAGTCGATGAGGATTATTCCTTGCGAATCCCAAAAGACAGTCGCCATAACCTTCCCGGCCGAGGGAACGGTCTTCGCATTTTTTTGTGCTCATTCCCCCTTGCCAACCCATTGTTTAGATTGTTCTTTGGTCTCAGGAGTGTAGTGATGTATCCATGTTTCATCCACAGTGACAAAACGACGTCCAAAGTCCTACGGATTCCTTTGGAACAGCTGAAAACCGTCTTTGCAACACTTGACACTATGTCGTTTTTGGTCTTTGTTTTTGGTTTTTGTCGTTCTTGATACTCATCAGGATGAGTTTGAAGCTTTTTACTCGTATCGCGGATTTTTATGGGCTTGAAGTTTGGATCGTTGGAATGCAACGATTTTTTTAATTTCCTTTCTTTAATTATTATCAAAGATCGTATTTTGTAGTCTTGGGATGTAGATCGCTACATAAGGAGCCTAAAAAATGATCGTGTCATTTTTATAACTCGAGGAGGTGGGCGGTCCAGTTGGGTCAAATTACAGTTTATGGATTTTTTCTCAATGAACCTCAAAAAATGCATACCAGGTACAGATTTATTCTGTAGATGCTAATTTTTCCTAAAATGTATAATTAAAAAACAAAACCATGCATTTTTATATTATTATTACGCGAATAAGAAAAACTTTCATGTTACTACAAACTTGAAGGGGCTTAATTATTAGATTAAACGTAAGAAACTTAATCATTTTCGATGATTATTATGAAAAAGTTTGCGTCAATGAATGTTTTGTACAACTCATAATGAAATTTTGAGTCATTCATAACTGTGCCTTTTTCCTTCTATGTCACGAGGTTATTTACTATTACCATTGATTGATATTAAGTGTTGCTGAAATACGCCAACTTCGCGGACATTGAGGTTGATAGTAATGCTCTTCATTCGCCAATCAAGATGCTCAATCTTTTATCGAAGCGTGATAGTTCGATATTGAATATTCAGGGTGCCCCAGGACTGAATGCGTTTCCGGAAATGGGGGGTTGAGGGTGAAATTCTGAGTCGATTGATATAAGCATGTATGGGTCTCAGATCAACCCCTGAATTATTATCAATTTTTATAGACAGGCCAATCAGGTGCGCCCGATGGGCCGGCGTACGTCGGCGAGCCATACGCGCGTGTAGTGGTGCTTGGCGGGAGGACCGCACCTAGAGGCACTGCCACACGCGCGTATTGCTCACTGACGTAGGCCGGCTCATCGGGCGCACCTGATTGGCCCGCCTTCAAAAATTAATAATAATTCAGGGGTTTATCTGAGACCCACACATGCTTATATCAATCGACTCAGAATTTCACCCCCAACTCCCCGTTCCAGGCAACGCATTCAGTTCTGGGACACCCTGTATATGGATTGCTATGGGCAAAATAGGATTTTTTTTCTAAACGTTTACAAAGGTCTAGTTTGCGTGAAACCGTTGTTAGAAATGATTTATTTTCGTGCTAAATAGCCAAAAAAATTACATCACGCGTAACGTAAACGTCTTGCCCATTTAATTGCACGTTGAATTACGTACATTAAACTATTTGTTATCTCTGGTGTTTTGTGGTGAAACAATTTCAAAATTTTTTTTCCAAGTATAAGTATAGTTCGTACAATAACATATATTTTTTTAAATCTTGAATTGTTGCTAACGCTCCACCCTCTTTAAATCTATCAGAGGAAACTTGGAAGCTTTGAGAAAAAGCTATCTCGTTCCGTTCCAACGACGGAAACTCCAACATCGTGTACTTTTTCCATAAAGTGATTTTTATCGTCAAAGGACATTTCTATTACTATTGTTTTTCATCTACTTTTTACGCTTACTCGCGCGTGCGAATTCATCCGATCCTTACGTATGTCAAACGCGGCTACCCGAACGAAAAAAAAGTGTCTCTCGACTGGGAATCCGGTTTATCGCGAATATAATTGCAGCGGCAGAGCCCGTCTGGCTCCGCGATTTAACGTCTTTAAAAAAGGTTGTGCTTCCACCCCCCCCCCCCCCTTCTCTCGTCTAATTGACTCATTATCCAACGTTGTTCACTTGTTCAAGTGCAATTCACGAGCAATTCTGCTGGGGGCATTTTCGATTAAATTGTAGTAGAAAACAGATATGCGTTTTCAAACGTGAATCATTCGTTATTGCGCAACAGAGAATAACGAGAGAATAATTATTTCGATGTCCCGCAGATTGGTAATCTACTTTGGAAAATGGATAAATTGTGACGAATTTGTATTCCAACCTCTACGTTAAAAAAATAACAAGATTAAAGTTTGCATCGTTTGAATGCAACGAAAGTCATTATATTTTAATGCTTCGAATTTTTTTTACCACATATTCGTTACGAAAATCCCACAATCTTTTTTAAATCGCTTAGTTAAAGACTTCGAATTCAAATAAGCGAAATAAGATTTTGTAATATAATAAAAATTGGGAAATAAAAGCCGAAAATAGAATTTTCGTTACATTTCAAAGGGGCGAACTTCAGGACCGTGAAAAAAATAATTTTACGAGCGAATTCGGCTATCAGACATCTGTGGATTAATCTTTACGCGAGGTGACAAGATTGCTTATTAATACGTTCATAATCATTAATACTAAATATACTTATATAATCATCACATAGTATTTACGAAATAAAATTATATACAAATATATATATATATATATATATATATATATATATATATATATATATATATATATAATTTTAGGATCAATATTGTAACATTTTTATTAAATTTTCTTAATTTTATTTTGTAATCCTTTTCGTAAGATTTTTCTCATTAATATACACATTAGCAGTGGAAAATTTTAAGTCAGGCGTTAAGCTCACAAAATGAAAAATATATTGATTTTCTAAATAAATATGAATATTCTTCGAAATTTTTTTTTCTCCTATTTTTGGTAAAAAATCAAATGATTTAATTACCGTAAGTCGAGAACTAAGGGGCTTGTAGTAAAATTTCAAGAATGGAAAAAATCGTATTTTTCATTTTTCAATGCATTACTATTGTTTTAGTTTTTTTTCGGCATTTCTTCCCCGTTCAAATTTTATTGTTTTCTAGTGACGTCGATCGATTGATTTCAACCGATTTTTAACAATCAATTCTGACGAAATTACTTTTACGAGTGATCATTTTTTTAAATTTTAAATCAATTTATTCGTTATAGATAGAAGATTTGAGTAATATCGTTAATTTGTTGATTTACATATTTAACTTCGGTCTCGTCTTGGAAGGAAACACAATGACATTTTTGAAAACCTGGTCGAAAGGATGCCGCGTGTGGTGAAGAACGTGCTGTCTGCGTGAGGTGGTTTCCTCGACGAGACCAAAGTTTAATATGTAAATCAACAAATGAACTATATCACTCAAATCTTCTATCTATAACGAATAAATTCATTTAGAATAAACAAAAATCCTCACTCCTTTTAAAAATAATTTCGTCAGAATTGATTGTTCAAAATTGGTTGAAGTTAATCGATTGACGTGACTAGAAAGCTAAAAAATTTTAACGGGGAAAAAAATGACGAAAAAAAATCTGAAATAATTCCATTGCGTTGACAATGGAAAAATACAATTTTTTCCTCTCGTGTAATAGTACCACATGCCCCTTTTAGTTCTCTTTAGTTCTTTTTTACGAAAAAAGGTAAAAAAAAAATCGAAAAAAATCTGTAAAAATTCTAGTGAACTCATCGAAAACCGATTCAACCTTTTACCATTATGACGTTTTCCTTGAATCCTTTTCGTTTTCGCGTTAAACGTTATTTTTCAAATTTTCTCTTAAGAAAAATATGGGCGAAAAATTTCAAAATTTTTCATTTTTTATTTATCTTTGATTCCATTAGCCTGAACGGTTAGGAATATTTTAAGTTTTACAGAATTGAAAAATTCCAAAAGTTATTAAAGTTACAGCATTTAGAGCGTAAAATAGATACCGCGCGGCGCGCTCGACCGTCAACTTCAAAGCCGATTTTCCACGATTCACTTTTTTGAACCTTGTGAAAGTTCTATCTCCTGAACGAAGGTTCGGATAGCTTTGAAATTTTTACAACATATTTGTAGTATCATCACCTATCGTGTGAACCACAGAAACAAAAATGTCAATACCACAAAAAAATGTAAAAAATAAAATACCGACAGAAAGTTGAGTAAAATAAGTTTTACGATTCGAATTGTCATTACAATAATTTTTTTTCAATAATATTGTTTGTTCACACTGAAAATACATTTATTATGCAATTATAAAAATGTTCATTTTTCTTCAGACACCCACATCGATGCCGGGGACTTTCACCATCAACGCGCGCAAAAAAAAAAATACATTGCTTCATTATGTTATATCTCCACCATTTGTTAATATTTGTCATTTTTTTACATATACTTAGCCATGTGCATAAATGATCTGTAAAAAAAATGTTGTCAATATATACGTCTTTTTTTTCAACCGACTCTAGACAAGTACCTTCGAAAATCGGCGAAATCGCGTATATAAGGCCTTAAAAAGAAATCAAAATATCTTTAAAAAAAAAATCGTACACAGATTAAAAGAAACAAAATTAAAGCTTGAGCTTCTCCCTTCACGATTCCGGTTAAAGAAATGCATAAAAACATTGTCTGTAAACGGGCTCCACCAGATAAAGTCGTAAAAAAAATAGAATACAATTTTCAAAAAAAAGCCTAAAGGTGAATTGCTCCCCTTCAAAATGCCGTTTATTAAATTAACTTATGTCAACCACCGGCGAAATGGCATAAAAAATCGCACAGGACCGTTTTTTAATTCAAATACTTTTTTCATTTTATTTATTTGTATACTTTTTTTATTTTCAAACCCACAAAGGGACACAATTATTAAAGAAAAAATGTTGAATCCGGAACGCAAAGAACTTAAGAATAACAATGAAATACTCATGCGATGGCGGTTCTAATGCCGAGAATTTCTAGCTCGAAGTGTAACGGTGTTGTATTCGAGTGCCTCGAGAATATCTGCTCACAAAAGTGGCCGAAGGACTGAAAAGTGCGTTGCATTTGGAGAGGAGCTCTCACACGGGCAAAGAAAAGGGGCTCGAGCGGGGCAGGGGGGCGGTGGGTAAGGACCCCTCACGCCGGTTGCTTCGAAAAATATAATTATATTCCATTCGACGGAAGTGGGAAGGACCATGACAACGTTGAGGAGCCTCAGAGAGCTCTCGTCTCGTCTCGTAAACGCGGTCGAAAATCTCCCCGACCAAGATGACGAAGAACAATTTCAACGAATTCAAGATTTTTTTTTGTCCCTATTCTAATTGAGCTCAAGCGATCAAAAATGTAAATAGACGGAAATATTTTTTTCTTATTCTAATTGAGCTCAAGCGATCAAAACAATGTACACTGAAGAAAGAATTTTTTCTGCCGTATTTTTTTTTACCATTTTAGACTACGAAAGTCACTGTAAAATTTTTGCGGGTCGTCGGTGAAAATTTATAATAAAAACTTGCGAAAAAAAGATTCGGTATAATAAGAAAAATGAAGAAAGGAAAAAGTTAAGAAGAATTTTCGTGCCTTTTCACCGATGCAAACTTCTACGCCATGTTCCAAGTGTAATTGAATTTAATGATCGATATACTATAGTACTACTATCGATCTATGCAGACACGTTTCGATTCGCCGGACCAGAAACCCCGACTAATTTGACGTGTTAAACAGTCGAAAGAAAAATAGAATAAAAGGTCCCGAAGTTTGCATCGTCGGAATGCAACGAAAATTCTTTTTTATATTATCATTACCATATGTATATTATTTTACAAAATCGCTTTTAACAACTTTGAATGATAAATCTCTGAACAAGCGACCCGAAGGGGAAGATACCTTTAGGCGAGAAAAAAAGGTGTCGATTTTTATGATTTTTTTTAAAGGTTGGATTTATTCATCATTTTTTAGATAGTGTATGTTTTATTAGCATAGTTAAAAACGAATCGACAGATTCTGATAAAATTTGGTATAAATCTTTTTAACCTTATTGTCAAAAACGTAATTCTAATTTTTTTTTTTGGAAAATGAAAATAAAAGCAATTTTTATTGCCAAATTTAGCCATTTTTTTCAGAAAGTTCAATATTTTTGTTTCGAAGCGTGCCATTTAATCAATTTCCAGCATTCCTCACTTTTTCTTGGTTCATATTCTGCGTATGATTGTTAATGAAGGAAAAATGTGCGTTGGTTTTGTTTTCGGATCAATTCCGCGGACATTACCCGTCACGCCATCTGACAACTTCCGCCGCAACATGCTTCGAAGACCGTGCGCCATACCTCCACTCGTTTTATAGGTTATAACTTTTAAAAAATACCACGTAACAGCCAAAAGTAGTAATGAAACATAACCTAACCAAGTCTCAAAAACGGTAAAGAAATCTTCCCTAAAAAAATCATGAAAATCAGGAATGCCTTCCTCGCCTAAAGATATTTTTGCCCTTAAAAATTGATGGAGGGATTTTCGTAACGAAAGGTAGCGAAAAAAAATCGAGCAATAAAAAAAATCGAGCAATACAAAAAATCGAGCAATGAAAAAAATCGAGCAATAAAAAAAATCGAGCAATAAAAAAAATGCATGGCATTGGAACTATGCAACCTCCAATCTCATAGGAATAAGCCCGACGAAAAAAATGTATGATTGTGAAACGTTTGCATCGTTGGGATACCACCAAAATCCACTTTTTTCAAACCCCCAAAGTGTTATTATCAACAAATCTATGGCATTCTTAGGTCACGAGTGTAATTGAAACGCTTCTTTTGGATTTTATTCCAAGCTCTACAGCGTAAATTTGCAAAACAATCCTTTGGGTGGTAACAAAGAGTAAAAAAACAATTCCGTTGTCTTCCAGCGATAAGAACTTCAAAGACCACGACAATGTTTAAATATGTTCTACAGAAATGATCTAATTCACTTTAAGGGCGCTGAAGTGTGCATTTTTGGAATGCAACGAAAAATCTTCTCGATTTTTTCACTTCTTTAATTTTATTATTTTTGAAAATTCGTTTTTTTCCGGTTTGGTTATCGATTTTTTTTTTTAATCCGAATAAGTCTACTAGTGATTGTCATTGCCTGAATATGCTAAAAAAATACGCCTACACGAGAAAAATTTATTTTCGTTGCATTTTAACAATTCAAACTTCGAAACCATTCCCTTTATATATTTATTGATATTTGCTATAAAACATTTATCTACTCTTCGAAATATATTCACGTATCGTACAAAAAAAAAATGTTCTTAAAAAAAAAAGAACGCAAACTCCGAATATGGGAAATTTGCAGCGACGAGTGAAGACCTAATCCTTATTCGTTCGATGATTCACAGGCTGGGGAACGGTTTTTTTTTATCTATTACGCTCTCTCACGAGACTTTCGAGTGTGTGAAATCTCAAGTGCTAATAAGGCGAATTAGGAGCGAGAACGTGTGCGCATGATTTTGCAAATTTTTTTTTTATGGTCGTTACTGGTCTTCGCGCTCTTTCGTTTCTGCCTGTTGGTCTTCGGGGTATGTACTATCTGGCCGACATTGAACAAGTGACCAATCTTGAGAGACTACTGCAGAAATTAGCAGCTCAGTTTGCAGCAATGGACGCGCATTTATGAATACAGCCACTAGTTTTCTAACGAACAACCAAAAGAGTTTCGAAAATTATACATTTCGAAACTTTCTTATCCCATCCAATGAAGACTGCGACAACGCGATGTCTCCATGAACAGCAGAGTTGGGCGTAATTCTATTTATAAATACGAATACGAATTTTTTCACATCGTGATTTTCACGCGAATATAAATACAAATTCATTCATACTTCACGTATTGTAAATACGAATACAAATAAATTCGTATTCACAAGTGTGAATACAAATTTATTTGTAGTTACATGCATGCATACAAATACAATTGTATTCACAAATATTCTCAACATACAAATAAATTCACAGAAAAAATTGTGAATATTCACAAACAATGTGAATATTTGCAAAAAAAAACCTGTGAATTAAAAAATCACATCAAAATCTGTGAATGCAAATGTATTCACAAAAAATTGTAAATACAAAAAAGTTCACAAAATAAGTTGTGAATTTTTTCTTATTTAAGACAAATTAAAATCAAATTCACAATGATTGGATTAAAATTTACACCAAAAGTGAGTTCTTACGTATTTTGAGAGAAAACATTGCCTCAACACAATGTTTTCTCTCAAAATACGTAAGGACTCACTTGTGGTGTAAATTTTAATATAATTGTTGTGAATTCGATTTTAATTTTCTTCGCCTTAAGGAAATTCACAACTCATTTTGTGAATTTTTCCATATTTATAATGTAATATTTTAAACTCACATTTTTTTTGCAAAAATTTCTTTGCCTCGACGCAATGTTTTCTCTCAAAATACGTAAGAACTCACTTTTGGTGTAAATTTTAATCTAATCATTGTAAAACTGATTTTAATTTGTCTTATATACGAAAAAAATTTACAACTTATTTTGTGAATTTATTTGTATTTACAATTTTTTGTGAATACATTTGCATTCACAGATTTTGATGTGAATTTTTTTTACTCACACGATTTTTTTGTAAATATTCACATTTTTTGTGAACATTCACATTTTTTTGTGAATATTCACATTTTTTGTAAATATTCACATTTTTTGTGAATATTCACATTTTTTGTAAATATTCACATTTTTTGTAAATATTCACATTTTTTGTGAATATTCACAATTTTTTCTGTGAATTTATTTGTATGTTCAGAATATTTGTGAATACAATTGTATTTGTATTCGTATTTACAATAAGTGAAGTATGAATGAATTTGTATTTATATTCACATGAAAATCACGATGCGAATAAATTCGTATTTGTATTTATAAATAGAATTACTCCCAACTCTGATGAACATAAAGCTTTCCATCTGCTCATAGGCAAACAAAGATATGATGTTGAAGTTTGCGTCGTTAGAATGCAACGAAAGTTCATACTTTTCTTGCTCACATTTGTTTCGCCGATTTAGGGTACGAAAATTAGCCAAGCGGTTTTCCTATATCCTCATTCGAGGTCTACGATCTTTATAAAAAAAATGATAGCCTAGAATAAGAATGAAGACATTACAAAAATCATGGTTGCACGCATTATTGACTTAGAAATTTCCGGACTTGTCCAGGTTTTCCACACTGGTTCAAATATTCCAGCGAGATCAGAGTTAAAAATAAAAAACCCAATTTTCTTTAAAGATAAGATATATGAAAACGTTTAACATTAAAATAAAATTTGAAAAAAACGCCGAAATACGAAAAACAATTTAAGCACTACAAAGTAAAAAAAAATACATTAAATGCAAATACAGAACCCGTTCTCCATTAGAATCAGAATTTTTTATGTCGGTGCCAATGAATAAAAAATAAATATAAACACGTATCTGCAATAATCATAGTGGCTGTGTATCGACAAATCGAATGTATAGAGCTTTAGAGCCAACTAGTTTTTAGTTTTTGAAATGTAGCATCGTTCGCACTAACATTCCTTTTTTGTATACAGGGTGGACCATTTAACGTGACCATCCCAAATATCTTCGTTGCCTTTAAAGTGACGAAAAAAATGTCTGGAGCTTATTCGATTGATTTCGAAAGGTTGATACAGTGATGAAAAATTCATTTTTGCCAAGGTCATAGTTTTTGCGTTCTCAAGGTCATCAATGGTTTTTCAATTGGGGAAATGTTTTCTTTATATTAAAACGTTGTAACTGATATTCAGACGAATCCAAGGACCTATGATATCATGGCCTTGAAATGATTTTTCACCAACATATTTTGGGTATGTTTTCGTCGCTCTAAAGACAACGGAGATATTTGGGGTGATCACGTTAAACGGTCCACCTAGTATAACGAAGAATAATATAATCATCAAAAATATACAAAACATTGATTTTTTATACTCTTCAGTTCTTTTTTCAAGTCGGTTTCATATTTCGTAATTCTTGCAAAAAATCAATTCGCGACAAAATCCAGTGATTTTCCAAAACTCCTCGAGTTTTCTCTGATTATTCCAGGAGAAAAGACATTACCTGGGGTTTTCCGGTTTTGCCTGTTTTCCATATGCGTAACAACCACGAAAATTCGTAAAGAACTTTCGTTGTATTCCAAGGATGCAACCTACAACGCCATACAAAGATGGCCCACGAGGTCTTCGGCTTACACAACGATAAGGGTATAGTGAGGGCCATCTACCCCCAAAGCGGAGATGAGCGGAGCTAGGGAAAAACAACCAATAGAATCGTACTGCTCAGCTTCGATGGACATGGATTCAGCGGTTGAGTCGTCTGATTGTTTGAGACTTTTCTTACACGTAGAAAAAAAAATTTGTTCATCCATCCAAAATTCAGTTGGTTCAACAAAATGTATCTTTAAATACGTTCAACTTGATTTTTGATTGGCATAACAAAAGAGTATAGTTAGTGGTAAAACAGTATAGTGGTGTGAACTGTAGCTTATTTAGCATGTCTGAACAACCGTTAAGGATGATGAATCCCTATGAAACACGTTAAGGGGTTACCCCACTTGCGATTTTGAAAAAAATCGATTTTTTTATTGCATTTTTTTGAAGTATAAGTACCTGAGAATATGTCCTGAAAGTGTCAAGTCGATCCGAACAAAATTGACTGAGATATGAGCGTTGAAAGAGAAGAATCCGTGAATTGAAGAACTGAAATTGAAACTTTAAACGCGTTTTTCTCAAAATGGCATTTCTGAAGTCGGTGACCAAGATTACTCGAACACTAATGAACCGATCTTCTTGAAATTTTGCAGGCTTATTTAATACATAAAAATGTAGTCTTTAATCGTTCGATTTTTTTTTTTCGGAAAAAAATGGCCGTTTTGTAGCCAAAAAACGGCCGTTCTTTTTCGTTAAAATCGAACCATTTACTTTGACTATCCGCCATTTTGTGAACAATGAATATTTTTTAAAATCCTTCGATTAAAGACTAGTTTGTACTTATATTTGACTAAATCCATCCGCATTTTTTTTTCAGATGATCCACTTCGCCGCAATGTTGGTCACCGCAAACCGTGTATATAAAAACATTATTTCATTGACGGCCATTTGCCACTAAACAATGTAATATTTTTCAATAAAAAAATTGCTGAAAGTTCCTCAAGATGTGTTCTTTAAGATGGTATATTGATCGATTAAAAAAGTTTTGTAGTTTTCTTTAAAAAAATTCATGAAAAAGGCCTTTTTTGTCGCTACAAGTGGGGGTAACGCCTTAATGTTAATTGTTCAATAAATAGCTTCTTAATCGTCATGAAATTTTTACACGACCTCCTGAATACTTCTTGTAAAAACATACCAAATTTTCAGAATTCTATCATCATTACGTCAACCTCCTTAGGGGTTGATATAAAAAATGATAAGAAAATTCTGAAAATTTGGTATGTTTTTGTATGAAGTATTTAAGAGGTCGTGTTTACATTTCACGACGATCAGGAAGCTCGTTATTAAAAAATTAATATTTTGTTAAGAACAATTTTTAAAAGAAATTAAAAAAAAATTTATCAATAAACTTCGTTTTGTTTCCGTTGCTTTCAGTATATTGTAGATATTACAAAATTGAGAGGTCAAAAAAAACTTATTGCAACGTTACATCAGTTTCCATAAGACAACATTTAATTTGTGAATGTTAATTGTTCAATAACGATTTCTTTTTCTCAGTGTAGCTCCGCTTATATCCGCTTTGGTGGATGATGGGTTTACCCGCACCGTCGATTAAAAAAGATGGCTACGTGCGAGCTACGATTTTTTACAACTTTCACCCCCTGACAAGGGTGGGTGCCCTTTCTCAAAATTCCTCAAAATGTTTCGTACGGTCTTTTATAAGCACCCAGAAGCGGACTGCGCATTCAATTAATTGAAAATAAAGAATTCGAAGTAAAAAAAGTTTCGTTGCTTAGCAACGATGCGAACTTCAGACCTATCTGAGACATTGGGGTGGGTCGAGATTCCTCGTGGACCTGGGGGGGAAATCCGATCCGTCACGCTCGATAAAAATGGCCTAATCTACAAACGTATAGATGATTCGTGATAGATGATTCTTTCGATGGTCACACCATAGGGTGTCTCCCTCGAAACATCTCGAGGACACCCTTTTTGGGGGGGTGGGGGGGGCTGAAACACGTGACCGAAATTTCATTCTTTCGTGCATCGCTTGAAAACTCGATGACGCTTTTTTAACCCTGGTGCTATACATAGTTGAATACGGAGTGAGTCATATCAGGAAGAAGAGAGAGAGAGAGAGAGAGAGAGAGAGAGAGAGAGAGAGAGAGAGAGAGAGAGAGAGAGAGAGAGAGCACGCCATAAAGCCGGGGGCGGGGGGTAGGGGGGGCACCCTAGTACAACCATTTGGGCACGTACGTTGCAAATGCGATACACGACCGCCCTTTGCTTTGCCAGCCCCCCCCCCCCTCGCGTCAAAATAAACCCAACCTCGCACGGGGATGTGGCCGAGTCTTTTTGATCGCGAAAATACGAGCGGCGAAAATACCAAAATAACATACTGCTCCGGGGAAATCTTGAAACACATATAAACATATGCTTTTTATTCTCGAACTTTTTTCAACTAACGGAAGACCATCGTTCTGGTTTGTGTTGTGGAGCAATGGTTTTGATTTAGGACATTCGATCTTTTTTACTGCAATAACGTTGACAGTTTCTTTCGAAACGTTGGGTGAATGATATTTGGTGGCTGCCTTTTGTTGAATTGAAATATCCATATTTGCCATGGGCAGTAGAGAATAATTTAGGAAAATATGCCGGGGAATAAAGGAAATTCATTTGAGGAACTCGTCAATTGAGATAATGACTTTTGGTAATTCTTATATTATATTATAAAGATAATGTGATAATTATATTATAATTATATTATATTATATAAATAAATTATATATATTAATTATAATACAATTATATTAAGTGTGATAATAATATTATATTACAAAGTGACTTTATAGAAAAATGAGCTTAAACGTTTTTTTTCTATATTGTCGTTTATTGGGTTATAAATGGTGATATTCAGTCGGAAGGAGCTGAAATTCACCCCCCCCCCCCTTGCATAAAAAGTTATGAGGTTTTGAAGTTCACGGAAACACGTGATAAAATAGGCCATTTTTGAACATTTCAACGCCTATGGTGGGTTTGTTTGGGATTGTTAGTTTTTTTTAATTCGAAATTATTTTTCACGATTTTTTTCGCTCGTACAAAAAATTGTTAATGAAAAATTTCAGCTTTTCCCGACTGAATATCATCATTCATAACCTAAAAATAAGAAAATGGCAAAAAAAATGTTTTCGGAATAGTCACTTATCTAAAAAATTACCTGACCTTTTTCAATTACGGGAACTGCGGAACCTCCAATTTTCGAAAAAAGGGATTTATTGCACAGTTTGTAAAACTATGCAATAAATCCGTCTAAGGTGTTTGAGCTCTAATTTGCACAAAAGATTTTGTGAAAAGTCCAAAAATCGACATCGTCTCGAAGTTCGCATCGTTGGGGGGCAACGAAATTTTCATTTTCTTCGTTGGCAACCAAAATATTTTACAAATATACGGTGTGAAAGTTTGAAAAAGTCCGGAAAAAGCGTAGTCTAAAAGGGCCAATAATTTGTGGATTACTGGACATTGCAACCATGCAAACTTCAAGATCGTAAATTGACCGAGTTATGACGCTGTTTGTAAATGGCCCAGATCGCGTGACGTTGTAGTGCGAATCGCTGAAATGCAAATAAAATTAATACTTTTTAATTGCTCTATTTTTTTTGGCCGATATTGGTTATGAAAATCTCTTATCCGTTGCTACGTATTCTTATTAGAGATTACGAGCTCAATTGCTAAAAACAAGGTTTTTAATAATGATGAAAATGAAGAAACGAAAAATGAAAGAAACGAATATCGTTGCATTCCAACGATCATCAGATCGCCCACCGTTTTGTGAAAGGATGTATCGAGTCTTATCTCTCAAATTCTATTCGTCCGATTTACTTCGAATTCGGACACAGCATACTTTATAATGTTTCCTATGGTATGATCGGATCTTTTTTTGACATCGTTATCCCCTCGTTAGTAACAAACGACTAAATTTGTTTCTTTTTTTCAGTTGAAAATCAAACTTTGTGCCTACAGCTTGCCGTTTGCGTAATTTTCAAAATTTCAATAAAGTGTCCAGTTCTAAGACAGTTTCATTATTATACTAAAAGTACATTTTATATTTTTTCATTTCAGATCAATCGAACTTGGCAAAACTTTGTATCAATTGTGTGTAAAATATCGACCTCGTCATCGTAATACTCTCATCAGAAAATAATATTGAAAATCGACGCGATTTCTGGATTAGAATGAAAAAATTGCAATTAATTGTACTCGTTAGCGAAAATTTTCATCGGGATAAACCTAATAAAAGAGGGAGGGGGGATTCCTTTAGGCGAGGGAAAATTTGCGGATTTTCATGATTTTTTTTTTCAAGGTAAGATTTCTTCACCATTTTTTTAGTCTTAGGATATGTTTTATTGCTTCTTTTCATTGTTACATGGTATTGTTTTTATTAATCTTTTAAAATTGCGGAGCAATGGCACGATCCTCTGACCTGCATATTGAAAATTGGCGTGACGTATAACTAAAAAACTAAACGACCGTTTCGGATTAAATTTAGTATGAATCTTTATAACCTTATTGTCCAAAACATGACGCCAAATGTTTTTGAAAATTAAAAAAGTATTTTTCATTGCGAAATGTAGCCATTTTTTTCCGGAAAATTCAACCTTTTGTTTCAGAGCGTCATGTCATCGATTTTCGTCATTTCTCACTTTGTCCTGGTTAATATTCTGCGAATGAGTGTCGTTAAAAGGATAATTGACGTTGGTTTTTTTTTCAGATTAATCCGTACCATAAGTCCGCCATTTTTAACCCTTTATTACACAAAAAAGCATCCAACAGCCAAAAATAGTAATAAAACATATCCTAACAAGGAACATCACTTTTTTTTATCTGCGGAAAAGCGGTTTTAAGGGGGTGACACGTTTTTCTTTAAGGGGTCATTTGCCCCTTTGAAAACGTTTTTCTGCGGATAAAAAAAAAATACGTGTTCAATAGTTTTCAATGCTTTATCACAAAAATGAGTTTCAACAAAATCGAAGGTGGACATTTAAGGGGTTACGTGGGTCCGAAAATTTCAAAAACCCCATTTTTTATATTTCATTATCTAATAGTACAATTTGTCTATAATATTTTTCCAGTTGGGAAAGACCAGCAGGGAGCGAAAACTTTAATAGCATTTTTCTCAAAACACTATTTTCGAAGTCGGTGGACACTGTTTCTCCCAAACCAATGCACCGATCTTATTGAAATGTTGCACACTTCTTCAAAATAGCATTGCCTAGTGATTGACCGAAGGTTTTTTTTCGATTACAAGTAACTTTACAAAGCTATACGTAGTGTAAATTGTACTAAAAATTGAACTATTTTGCAGACAACTCCGCCAAAAATTCAAATTCCAATTTTTTTTTATCCTTCGTTCAATCGCGAGCTATACTTATCTAACGGAAAAAATTTGGTTTTTCAATTTCAGATAAAGCTATCATGTGTTATCCTGACCAATACGAGGACACTTTTTTTAAGGGGCTCCGAAAACCAGGTCCCACTGGCTGAGTTTCCCAAATTATTGGATGAATTTTTTTTTTAATATTGTTGAAATGTTGCTCTTTTGTGTGCTTAACATTTTGAATGAAATAATTTATATATTATATTTTTTTTTCAATAGAGAAAATATGCTTTTTTGGCTTCAAAACCCACTTAACCCCTTAAGTGGTGTTTCTAGTAAGTCTCAATAATGGCAATGGACTCTTTCCGTTAAAAAGAAATCATGAAAATCAGTCATTTTTTCCTCGCCTAAACTTTTCTCCCCCCTTAAGGGATCTTCTCACTTTAAACGCTAAAAAAGGCTATTTTCATGCATTTTTCGATAGCTTTATATTATAGATATTGATATAAAAGTTGTTACACTTAATAAATACACTTCCGAAATACATTTTAAAAAAAATAAATATTTAAGTCACTATTTATAGACGAAAATGGTAGTTAAAAATGTCCAAAAAAAATTGTGGGTCTGCGCTGTTGATGGAATCTCGGAAATGGATCATCCGAAGCAACAAATCAAACGGTTTTAGATTCACAAGGGACATCCCTCAGGTGACACCCTTCGATTTTGTTGAAATTTGAATATGTTATAAAGCACCGAAAAGTAAGCGATACGTATTTTTTTTATCGGCGGAAAACCGGTTGTAAGGGGTGAAACCAGCCCTCGAAAAGGGCATCTCTAGGGTGGTTCACCCTTTAGTTTTTTTTCGCAATGTCACTAGTGGATTCTTCGTTGCTTCGGATTAGAAGAATTTTCGTTTTTGTTTCATTAAAATCGGTGGACTCCTAGTGTGTGAAACTGCTATATTACCCCCTCGAGATGTCTTATTTCGTGGGGTGGTTTCACCCCTTAAAACCGTTTTTCCGCCGATCAAAAAAATACATATCGCTTACTTTTCGATGCTCCATAACATATCCAAATTCCAACAAAATCGAAGTGTGTCACCTGAGGGATATGGGCTATAGCCATGCTAATGGCTATAGCGCATATCATACGATTTTTCATATATGCAAAAATAACAAAATGACAGACATTTTTCGAAAAAACAAAAAAACGTGTTTTTTCACCGTTTTTGACAACAAAAATAGTAAATATCAAAATTTGAAGAAAAAACCCCTTGACATGCGCTATAGCTAGTCGTAAAGAATATGCGGTTAAAATTTCATCAGGATCGGTTCAGTAGTTTCGAAGATTTTATCAACCAGCCGTCGAAAAATGTTGTTTCGAGAAAAACGCGTTTAAAGTTTGTTTGGGTTACATAAATATATTTTTTTTAAATGTCGATCTATTTCGAAAGTGTATTCATTGAGTTCAACAACTTGTATATCAATATCTATATTATAAACCTACCAAAAAAATTCACAGAAATAGCCTTTTAGCGTCCAAAAGTGAGAAGGCCCCTTAATCCGAGCGACCCGTTTGAATAATGCCGACGTCGGAAAAAAATCGCTATTCCGTACGAAAATACACCGAGAAAATGTACTACCGAGTGCTTCGTGAACCTGCCACTTCTTTTCGTATTATTTTTAATCTCGGTCGTCAGCGAGAACGAGTCTATGCACTCGGGATCAATTTATTATACGGGTGGAACGTTTTTTTGTTTTGTTTTCCCGAGCGCTTATACGTCAGTTGTGTTTTACGTGTGTGGCGTGGGTTTTCAACCGAGATGTACAACATTCGCGAGAATGCACAGCGAAGCGGCACAACAACGGGCTCGCGGGACCGTGACAAAGAGAACTTTTCAAGCTCGTGTTGAATTCCGACTTCCGTTCTTCGCATTTATCCGTTCGTATTTTTTTTTCTCCCTTTTCGTACGTCTTCGCATTTATCTTTCATTCTTGTTTTGCGTTCTCCGTTTCAGAGCGATTTCTTTTTTCCCCCAACTTTTATGCATTATCGCTTCGATAAGCTTGCGAAATGTCGTTTTTTTCGAAAGAGCTTAAATAGCTTTTTCGACTTTTGGAACCAACACGTTTTCCACCACTGAAAGAGTATTTTTGTAACTTAAAAAAGTTACGCCCGAAAATGGTCTCGTTTATCTTCATTGGTTTTTTTAAATATGCATAAAGTAAAATCGCGAATGCGGTTAAATCTTCATTGCGATTAAATGTTACGGTAAAAATACAAATAATGCCGTTTAAGGATGTTGAGTCCCAAATCGCAAATGATGATAAAATTCTGAAAATTTGGTATGTTTTTGTATGAAGTATTTCAGAGGCCGTGTAAAAATTTCACGACAATTAGGAAGCTCGTTATTGAACAATTAACATTCACAAATTAAATGTTGTTTTATGGAAACTGATGTAACTTTGCAATAAGTTTTTTTTTTGACCTCTCAATTTTATAATATCTACAATATACTGAAAGCAACGGAAACAAAACGAAGTTTATTGATACATTTTTTTTATTTCTTTGAAAAATTGTTCTTAACAAAATGTTAATTTTTTAATAACGAGCTTCATAATCATCGTGAAATTTTACCACGACCTCTTAAATACTTCATACAAAAACATACCAAATTTTCATAATTTTCTTATCATTTTTTATTTCAACCCTTAAGGAGGTTGAAGATGATAGAATTGAAGATAGAATTGAAGAATTGAAGATTCTAGAAGAAGATGATAGAATGATGATAGAATTCTGAAAATTTGGTATGTTTTTACATGAAGTATTCAGGAGGTCGTGTAAAAATTTCATGACGATTAAGAAGCTATTTATTGAACAATTAACGTTAACATGTTTCATAGGGACTCAACATCCTTAATAATTTTTGTTTATAATCAATATATATATATATATATATTACGATATATGAATTGGTGTTTGGATTGATTTACGATTGATCATATAAACTATTAGTAATAAAGTGCATACACACATATATATTCTGGAAATTCGTAATATTTTCAATGATTATCAGAGCCACATTTGTCTCAATTGATTTTTTCATATGTATAAAATAAAACGGCAATTGCGGTTTAAATATAGTTGTTGTTAAATGTTGCCGTAAATAACTAATCGCGGGTAATAATTCTTTAGTAATCGATATATTATTGTTATAATGGCTATCATTATTACGTCACACACACACATACACAAAAACACACACACACACACGCGCGCGCCTACATATTCCGATTTATTTACGATCGATTATATAAACTTTTTAGTTCTAAACTGCATAAACATGTACATTTTGGAAATTCCTAATATTTTCAATTCTTAAAAGAGTCATGTTTGCCTTAATGGATTCTTTTATATAAATGAAATAAAATCGCAATTGTCGTTAAAATTTAATTGCTATTAAATGTTGCGGTGAAAAAAATAATCACGGGTAATAATTTTTTAGTAATCGATATATGTATATCGCAATAAAAACATACGGATCACTAAAAAAATGATTGACCTACGAGAATTCAATTATTATTAATGATTAAAATTATCAAGTGAATCAAAGATATATGTATATATAATTATTTATGTTTGACTTACTTAATAATTTCAATCATTACTAATAATTTAATTTTTCTAAGGTCAATATATATATATATATATACATGATGATTCAGATAAATTTTCATCTTCTTTCAAAATCAGATGAAGTAATAAACTGCCTATACATATATATTTTAAAAAATTCGTAATATTTTGCATTTCTTTTACAATTCTCGTTCCTCGTCTGTATTTTCCACGGAAATAAAGTCCTCTTCTGTTTCCTTCATTTCGAATTTCGTCTCCAATTTCTGTTTCGTCTGTCTCGGTGCACACGAGAGGACAAAATCGACCCTGACCCTGAAGAGGACAATCCGTCTCTCTCTGTCTCCTTCCCTCGCCCTCTCGCTCTCCTGTCTCTCTTTCTTCCTACGGTGTACGCGCGACGAGCTCTCCCCCTGAGAGCCTCGACGAGCCCGGCTGGGCACGAGCCACGCATACGAATCGCGTTTTGACGCTTCCCATGCAGGGCTCGGAAAGTTCGATCGAAGCGGCTGGGAGGACGAAGCTCGTGCACACACGCCCGCTTACCTATCGATTTTCCCTCTATTCCCAATCAACTTCCGCCGACTACGCGATTTTTCTCCGATCGCCATTTTCCCTCAATCGCGCGTTTGTCGGAAGACTTCGAAAAAAATCAACCGGTAAAACGTAACGAGAGATTGCTCAGAAATAGGTACGAATGGTTGAAGTTCGTCGAACATTCAACTCCATACGGTTTTTGAAATTTGTCGGTAATTATTTTCCCGTCCACACCCACTTCCGGGGAACTTTCGATCTCTCGTCACGCACACACGCCACATCGCATCCCTAGCGGACAACACGCCGAACGTACTCTCACGCCCGTGTGTCACTTGACATTCTGTCTCGCGCGTATGAGAGACGCTAAAAACAAGCTTTTCTCTCGATCTACCAATCGAAGGGAAACTCACCCCGCTGGACAAAAAGAAGGATAAAAGTCGCGAATACGAAGAGTCGCAGTCCTTCGAATTTGCGACGTAACGCGACACGCTTTCGCCGAGATCGATGCCGCGAGCGGCTTTACTACAATCGAGGGCTCGCGTTACGTTATTGGCCCATCCTTCGAATCGATTATTCGTCGCACGCATGTCATCATTTGCACGGGCGGAAACGACGAATTTTCGAAACTTTTTGAGCTTTGCGACTCGAGCGACGTTCATCGCTCGTCTGAAAATTGTGTGTTTTTTTTTCTACTCACTCGATGCAACAAACAACAATTGTGCGTGTGCGCCCGTTTGGTCGATCCTGTGAAAATCCTGCGACGCCCTCTCTCACCGTTTCTCACCCACACTGACCCTCGTCGAGCCACGAAATCCCGAAACGCAAAACGAAACAAAACTTGCTCGTAGATTTGTATACGAAAATAGTGAAAAAAAGACGATTTTTTTCTTTTGTTTATTCTCGAATGTTTTTCTCCCTGCCTTGCTTTTTAGGGCGAATGTGAGAAAGCGGAGAATTCAATAATCGTTCCGACGACGAATATACGAACTACACGTAACGACGCTCGTCGCGCGACTGGGCAAACCGAGAACCGGCAGTCCGAGTCACCGCGGAGACGAAGCGTGAGCAAGAGAGAGAGAGAGAGAGAGAGCGAGCGCGCGAAGGGGTGAGGGAACGAGGAAGAAAGGGAGGGAGAGAGGGCGCGCGCGGTCTTCCCGAAGGGAAAACCATAAATACGTATATAGCGGGCAGGATACTACGAGGCTGTGGGCAATGCACGCCCGGTGAACGAGAAATTGCGAGGATACCCGAGCCTATCCGACAACGCGGGGGAGTGACCGTGAAAGACGCGGATAAAGAGAGAAGTATGTGGAAGCTGCGTATGGCATTATTCATAAACTCTTTACAACGCAGATCCCCGATTTGATTTTTATTTCAATAAGATTCGTTTTATTCACATTTTTTGTGGGTACGAGACATTTTTAGAGATATGGAAAAATATCAGCATTTTAGCCCTTTAAAAATCGCTTGTAGAGTCCAATAGATCGATGTGTGTGCTTCGTTGATAAATAAGTTGTGTTGAATTTCTATTGAGCATTTTTGGGAATTTTTATTAAGATTTCTTTAGTTATTTTTTATCAGGATTTTGGTGAAATTGTTGACAGGATTTTTTTTGGAATTTTT
>OX632359.1:8705770-8745770 GCA_951751655.1 Ophion costatus
TCTCGCTATTACAATACGATCATTCATATTTTTATCACTGGGAAATAAAGATTTGTGGCTGATGACTCAATTATAAAGACTCCATATGATTACAGAGTTGGGAATTCATTTGATCGATTTACCAGAACTCGCTTCGTTCAGCTTACAACAAAACATGCCAGACTTGAAGTGCCGTTTACTCAAAAATATTGTGTTAGTGTCAATTCAGCCAAGACTTCAGGTAATTTTACGTAGGTTGTCAAATGACGTTTATTTATTTTCTGAAATTCAGGCAATTCATACTTTATCGCTGAGATCGTGCAGATAATTTTGTTATGCTCTTGTCAGAAATAGAATCTTCCGCAGATTATCTACGATGAGTTTTCGTTGGTAGGAAACCTTCCCTAATCTTTGAAAAACAGATGTTTTACTCGCATCGGATTCTCAGAAAATTTGATAATAATAATAAATGACAATGATATATTCTGCAGAGTTGTTGACGGATTGCAATTTTGTTCTTAGATCCTTACACATAGTCGAAGTTTTTTTTAGGGCAGATATACACCTAGGAGCCGGGAAAAAAAGGTCATTTTTGTGAATTTTTTCAAAGAAAACTATTTGAAATTTCGGATTGGGGTTTTAATTATCTAAAAGTATATACATTCAATAATATGTTTAATTTTCTTTATTTAAAAATATCAAACATATACACGGATATTGTATGAACCTTGGAGCGTCGTAAAAAAATCGCTACGCAAAATTTCTCGAAAACCAATGAACCAATTGCCTTGAGGTTTTTTGTGGTTATTCTATACACCATTATCTAGTACTTGTCATGGGATTTTTTTTCCGTGACTTAGTTTTTGTCTTATGTGCAAAATAATAACTAATTTTTGGCCCAAAAATCACTATTTATGTTCAAACGTCCGCCATTTTGTCATGAATCGATGTTTCAAAATCGGCTATGACAAGTACCAGATAATGGTGTATAGAATAATCACAAAAAACCTCAAGGCAATCGGTTCATTGGTTTTCGAGAAATTTTGGGTACCGATTTTTTTACGACGCTCCAAGGATCATACAATATCCTTGTATATCTTTGATATTTTTAAATAAATAAAATTAAACATATTTTGGAATTTATATACTTTTAGATAATTAAAACCCCAATCCGAAATTTCAAATGGTTTTCCTTGAAAATATTCACAAAAATAACGTTTTTCCGGCTCCTAGGTGTATATCTGCCCTTAAATATCGATATTTATGGTGTTGAGTTTTGCATCGTTGCGATGCAGCGAAAAATCTCCTTCCTTGTTTATTGCTTTATTTTTATTATTATCCCAAATTTTTTTTGCCGTTTTAGGTTCAAGACGCTTTAAATGCGGTTTCTTGAGCCTGATGTAAGACCAAACGAGCGTAATTTTGTGAATTGGGTGTCGCGCAATTAACGCTGTATTCGGTTTCATATAAAAGCCCAGTTTGTGCCACACGACGCGACGACGCAAAATGAGCTGTGCAACCGAATGCAGCGTTTGGCCTCACCCTTATTGTGAAACATTTAAATGTAACCCAGCTCATTTATTAACTATTTATTCAATATTTCTGGGTTGACGGTCATTTGAAGGTCATACAATGTTACGTGGTTCAAGTCGCTTGGATGTCAGCTGCAATGTACAAGTGGAAAAAATATGCCATTACATTTTTTTTTAACTTTGATGACCTCGAAAAAATCGAAATGAAAATTAATAAAAAAATATTATGATAGCCATGTGCGTCCTCCCAAACCATTCAATTCCGATATGTCCATACTTCGCATTTTCAAATCCGACAGAGATACCAACAGGTGTTCTATTTCTCGTGACTCATCCTGTATATCTATATATGCGCGCGCGTGTGAATGTGTGTGTGTGTGTGTGTGTGTGTGTGTAACAAGTGTCTTATCTTAATTTTACACCTGATTCATCTTGAAAAATACTCCTCCAATTAATAAAACTTTTAAGACTCAAAAGGGGACGTTAAAAAATCTTTTTTGGTCCCAAATTCAAAATAACGACGTTAAGATGGCCGACGTGTTTTCTTAAGGGATCGTCTCACTTTAAACGTTAAAAAAGGCTATTTTCCTGCATTTTTTTGCTAGGTTTATATTATAGATATTGATATATACGTTCTTACACTTAATAAATGCGCTTTCGAAAAACATTTCAAAAAAATTATTTATTCAAGTCACTATTCATGGACGTAAATGGTAGTTAAAAAAATGTTCTAAAAAAATTGTAGAACTGCGCTGTTGATGAAATTTCGGAGATGGGTCATCCGAAACAAAAGAATTAAACGGTTTTAGATTCAGTATGTCAGTGGCTATAGCGCATATCTGCAATTCTTGATACATGCTAAAATACCTAAATGGCGGACATTTTTCAAAAAAACAAAAAAAGTGCTTCTTCACCGTTTTTTAATGTATTTTGAAAGTGTATCCATTAAGTGCAACAACTTTTATATCAATATTTATAATATAAACCTATCAAAAAATCATGAAACTAGCCTTTCTTAGCGTCTGATGTGAGAAGAACCCCTTAAAATGGGATCATGCATTTTTTTTACCAAAAAATTTATCAGGTCAAAACTAACAACTTTTTTCGGAAAAGTTGTAGGGAAAGTTTTTTTGATAACGTTCATAATTTTTTGGTTAGAATACCTTTTTTCCCTCTTTTAGCGCTATCGTGAATGTGCCACGAGGACGTAAAGTCTTCAACATCCCTAGGGTAAGTGTGCGTAAGTGTGTGGGTTTGAGTTTGTTTGGATTTATTCGATAACCCAAACGAACCCAAACACGGATTAGATCTCTGCGGCTAAAAATGGTATTCTAACCTTAAAATCATGAACGTTGTCAAAAAAACTTTTCCTACAAAAGTTCGTAGTTTTAGCGTGGATAATGTTTTGGTGAAAAAAAAAATCATAATCCCATTTTGTTAAAAACATCTCGATTATCGCATCGTCGTTATTTTGAATTTTGGACAATTTTTTTTTAACGTCCCCCTTTGAACCATGAAAGTTTTATTATACTCAATACTCGATCGGAGGAGGATTTTTCGAGATAAATGCGGTGTGAGATTAAAATAGGTTACCCGCTAGCACGCACACACACACACACACACACACACGCGCGCGCGCGCGCGCGCACGCAGAAACGCGCGCGCGCGCACGCACACACACACACACACAAACGCGCGCGCGCGCACACACACACGCACACACACGCACACACGCGCGCACACACACACAAGCGCGCGCGCGCGCGCACACACACACACACGCACACACACACACACACACACACACACACACGCGCGCGCGCGCGCAAGCGCGCGCGCACGCACACACACTAGCGTGCGCGCACACACACACACACCCACACAAGCGCGCGCGCTCACGCACGCACACACACACACACCCATGCACGCGCACACACACATACACACGCCCACACAAGCGCGCGCGCACACACACACACACACACAAACGCGCGCGCACACACGCACACACGCACACACACAAGCGCGCGCATACACACACACACAAGTGCGCGCGCCCACACTCACACAAACACACACACAGACACACACACACACACACAAACGCGCGCGCACACACATACACACACATACGCACACGCGCGCGAGCGCGCACACACACACGCACACAAGCGCGCGCGCGCACACGCACACACACACACACACAAACGCGCGCGCGCACACATACGCGCACACACACACACAAGCGCACAAGCGCACACACATACACACACACAAGCGCGCGCGCGCACACATACACACACACAAGCGCGCACGCACACACACACACAAATGCGCGCGCGCGCACACCCACAAACACACACACACACACACACGCATGCGCGCGCGCACACACACACATACACGCGCACCGAGACACACCCCCCTCCCCCACAGAGACCCATCTCCCCACACATATATTTACTCATAATCCCTTGGGAAATCCTCTTCGAGACTCCAACTCTATGTGCTCTCGTGTGCTGTTTTTATCCTGCACTGCTAATCCCCACGAAAACCACAAGAATAATTCCGTTCTGTTGAAAAAGGTCTCGAAAAATATGTTATCAATGCGTATTCCTACGAAGTATATGTTTTTCCGCGTTGCTATACAGCTCTCGGCTCATATCGCTTTTCTTCGAGCCCCGCCCGAATAGTAATCTGGTAAGGAAGTTGCCACTTCCTCTCGGGTTGAGAGCTCGTATTTTTATTTCTCCTTGTGTAAAGTTTTTTTTTACAACGTACAGCGCAGTTCGCGAATACAGAATATCTCAAAACTTGCGGCCCTCGATTTCACGCAGCGATGAGTCCTCGCGCGGCGTATACGCGCGAGAGCCACCCGTCGAGTCAAGGCGGTAGATCACACGCACACGCCCACACTCGCGAAACGTTTGTTTCGCGTGCTTTTCCGGTGGATTGTATCGCCGCGAGATTGTTGTCTAGAGATGCTATTGAAATAAGGAAAAGACAGTATCGAAGAACGGACAGAGACGAAGGAGCGGTGGCGGGGGCCAGTACCCGGATGGGTGACCGCTCGAGTCGCAATATCGCAATTTGTTGTAATTTGAAAGCAACTGAGGTGATATTTGTTTTTGGTAAACTTCGAAGTGGAGTATTTATTGAATTGTTCTCGGTGTGAAAAATGTACGGTAACTTCCGGTGGGCCTGAGGAAAAAGCAATAAACGAACCAAAAGAAACGGCGTAACGTGATCTGTAACGCTAGCAGGGTTGCAAAACTCGAGTAAAACGTGCATTTCTCATCGACACAGTGGGGGGGGGGGGGGGCGGGGGCGAAAGACCTACCAAGGGAGTTTTCAAAAGGGACTTCCGGCTCTTACCGTACATTTCGTGCGAGCCTGTGTCATGTCCGTTTGAGACGAGCACGTGAAATGAGAATAAGCTGTGTATGTGTCGCTTGGTCGTGGGTAACACGAGACCGCATGTGCTCTCTCTCTCTCTCTCTCTCCCTCGCCCACTCAGAGTGAAACAATGGTACACATCTCGAGGAAGATGTATCATTGCAGCCGTAAATATATATGGTTCCGTTATCGTGAATTGGAACGATGCAACTGCAGAGAACGAAAGCGAGGTGGCGAGGAACTCTCGTCGTTATGCGGGATGCGATACCCATCGCGATGCACGTTCGAGTCCGCACAGAGAGAAATGTATAGTTACCTCAACCATATTTCAACCATATTTTATATTACCCTGAGGGGACAATAATATTTTATAGTCATGGTTACTGCCGCAAATATAGTACTGCTTATGATATTTTAGCATTCGTGTTAACTATGATCATACGTTAACCGCAACCAACAAACTTTCAAGCATACGTTGTTTGTCAAAGCTATACAATATAGTAGATTTTCATAAAATAGATGATTCCTTACACTATCAAACAAAAGTCGTTTTTACCGTATTGAATGGTATGTTTACTAAATGTATATGATATTTCATAAATTAAAAAATTCACAAATTTCCAATTGAGAGTACTACCTGTACGATTGTTTATCATGATTTGTTATTCCCTGACCTCCTGAAATGATTCCTATAGAAGAAAATATGTCACCTACGTGGAGATTCGAACGTACGACCTACCCATTTATATTCAGGCACGCCGCCACTATGCCACCGGGCATAGGTATGGTATTACCTATAATTCGGTATTTCGATCGTAGATTTGGCATAACGGATGAACGTAATTCCAGCTGCATTTCCGAATAGCTGCTACCTCTGATATGGGTGGAACTTTGCACAGATTGCTTTTTCGATAATATATGTCACTGCTTTAATGGATTTTTCGCGCGGCCCAATAGTTTTCGAAATATCGGATTGTGAAAACTGATAAATTAATGCGCTCATGTATCTCTATCGATTATAGCGTGCCACCGTCATCTCTACTTTATTGACAAATGATTTACGTCTTCACTATACGATTACCATAATGTTGTTCGTATAGTCACTTTTCGTAAGATCTTGTAACAGTTTATACTCAACAAGTGTTAATGCCAACCATATAAATAGCACAAACTTGCACTGAGAAAAATGTCCATAGTATTTATAATATAAAAAAAACGCGCATGGTAAAAGTGGGCATAGTAAAATTCATATAGCTTGTTGCTACTGCAATCATAATATGGTTAACACAACTATAAGCGTCTATCTAATCATGCCGTTTTGGTAGTGTGTTTTTTTAAATCTGGTATCCCTGAAATAACTATTAACTACTGTGCAAGACTTTACAATATCGATATAGTTAATTCAGTTAATATTTTTACAATAGTTAGTAGTTTTTTCGGGGATAATAGATAGTCGAGCACGCCACCAAAGTTGCATGTTTACATATACTTTCCGCTTATAGTTGTGTTAACCATATTACGATTGCGTTGACAATAAACTATAGGGAATTCGACCATACTCTCTTTTACCATGCGCGTTCGTTGTAAATACCATGCACTTTTCTCTCAGTGCGACGATTTCGGAGGCTACATTGCGTGGAGGTGCGATGAAAAAAAAAAATTCGTCCCTCTTTATCACTCTATAATTAACCGACTTAGCCTAAATATTGCGACGTAATTACCAAAAAACGATTCGATCATTATTGAAATAAAGATTCAACGCAACAACTGGACTGCAATTGTTAAAGCAAGAATTGGAGTGAAAAAATATACCATATTATCGATCAGGAAGTAAATGGACGAAAAACATAGGATAGTATTATGTTAGATGGACGGGTAAATAAATGGTTGATTGAACGACAAAGTCGATACGTGAAAGAGCGAGTGAATCCTTGAAAAAAGTGAGTTGATCCGCGAACTCATGAACAAATACGCGTGAGTCGATACGTGAGTCAGTGAACATGCGCGTGAATTTTTGGTTGAATACGTGAAGCAGCGAACGATAGGGTTAATCGATGAACAAGTGAATTTGTGAGTTAGTTAACGAATGAGTCAGTGATACAGCGAATTGTCACGTGAATGTGAAAGAAAATGCGTCATCATATGAGTTAATGAATGCAGGAGTGAATCCGTGAACGAATGAGTTCGTTTGGTTTAAGGGGTTACCCCCACTTGCGATTTTGAAAAAATTGATTTTTTTTATTGCATTTTTTTGAAGTATAAATATCTGAGAATATGTCCTGAAAATTTCAAGTCGATCCGAACAAAATTGACTGAGATATGAGCGTTGAAAGAGAAGAATCCGTGAATTGAAGAACTGAAATTGAAACTTTAAACGCGTTTTTCTCAAAATGGCATTTCTGAAGTCGGTGACGAAGATTACTCGAACACTAATGAACCGATCTTCTTGAAATTTTGCAGGCTGATTTAATACATAAAAATGTAGTCTTTAATCGTTCGATTTTTTTTTTTCGAAAAAAAATGGCCGTTTTATAGCCAAAAAACGGCCGTTTTTTTCGTTAAAATCGAACCATTAACTTTGACTGTCCGCCATTTTGTGAAAAGTGAATATTTTTTAAAATCCTTCGATTAAAGACTAGTTTATACTTATATTTGACTAAATCCATCCGCATTTTTTTTTCAGATGATCCACTTCGCCGCAATGTTGGTCACCGCAAACCGTGTATATAAAAACATTATTTCATTGACGGCCATTTGCCACTAAACAATGTAATATTTTTCAATAAAAAAATTACTGAAAGTTCTTCAAGATGTGTTCTTTAAGATGGTATATTGATCGATTAAAAAAGTTGTGTAGTTTTCTTTAAAAAAATTCATGAAAAAGGCCTTTTTTGCGCTACAAGTGGGGGTAACGCCTTAATGAAAACGCGAATCGGAAAATGAATAAGCGAATTAATGAGTTAACTATGAATGAATTAATGAGTGAATCAGTGAACGAATTGTTAAATATGAGTGAAACAACGGGTTCATTAGTGAACGAATGATTTAATATTCATAAATGTTTGAGTCAATCAGTTTATAGGTGAACGAGTGAGTGGTGAGTAAATATGAGTGAACGAATGTGTTAAGTGGGTGAGTGAACGAACAAGTAAATATGAGTGAATGGTTAACGAATCGGTAAGTATGAGTGAATGAGTAAACAAATGAGCAAGTATGAGTGAATCGGTTTACAAATGCGTAGATATGAGTGAATCAGTGAACGAATGACTAAATATGAGTGAATGGGTGAACGATGAAGTAAATGTGAGTGAACCTGTTAACAAATAAGTAAGTATGCGTTATGCAGTGAACAAATGAGTGAAAATGAGTGAATCAGTAATGGAGTGAGTAAATATGATTGAATCGTTCACCGAATTCGTAAGTAAGAGTGAACGAGTGAACGGATTCGTAAGTATGAGCGAATGAGTGAACGGATTCGTAAGTATGAGTGAATGAGTGAGCGAATGAGTGAACGGATTCGTAAGTATGAGTGAATGAGTGAACGAATGCGTAAGTATTAGTGAATGAGTGAACGGACACGTAAGTGTGAGCGAATGAGTGAAGGGATGCGTTATGCAGTGAACAAATTAGTGAACATGAGTGAATCAGTAATGGAGTGAGTAAATATGATTGAATCGTTCACCGAATTCGTAAGTAAGAGTGAACGAGTGAACGGATTCGTAAGTATGAGCAAATGAGTGAACGGATTCGTAAGTATGAGTGAATGAGTGAGCGAATGAGTGAACGGATTCGTAAGTATGAGCGAATAAGCGAACGAATGCGTAAGTATGAGCGAATCGATCGACGAATAAGCGAATATGAGTGAATCGGTTAACGAATGAGTAAATATAAGTGAAAGAGTGGACGAATGAGTGAATACGAGCGAATGGAGAAATACGAGTGAGCCAACGAATGTGTAAATGAGTGAATGAGTGAACGAATGAGTGAATATGACTGAATCAGTTAACGGATGAGTAAATATGAGTGGATCGGGGTAATGTGCAAACACGAGTGGATCAGAGGCTGAGTAAATCGAGTTAATCAGTGAGAGAGTGCGCGAGTATGAGCGACCGAATAAGCGAATCAAGGAACGAGTGAATCCGTAAGTGATTAAACGAATCAGCGAGTGTGAGTAGGCGCATCGGTACAAATGAATGAAGTAATATGAATGAACGAGTGCGCGCAAGTAAAAGAACAAGCGCGGGAAAAAAATTAGAGAAAATAAAAGAAAGAGCAGGCTCTCTACCTCATCCAGCAGATTGGACAGGAGTACCAATTAAAAAGGTACGTTAATCGGACTCGTGCGCTCTCTTTCTCTTTCTCTCTTGCCGAATCCCTGTCTCTCCACGGCTCGTATACAACAAGCAATTTGATTCGAGCTGTTGTGTAGGTGAGTACCCAGCAGGCTCACGTGGACCGTGTCTAACAAGTACTCTCTATATATACCCATAGGAACGGCAGGTCTCCGTTGGCTTCCTGTTCCCTATACCGACAACTTATCCTCGTCGTTGTCCTCGTCATTACACATACAGGGATACGTGAGTGGGTTAACACACACCGCCGCAATTCAAATTACACGTTTATTGCAAAAATAAAAAATAACGCGATTACCGAGCATCGAGCAGCGATTCTGGGAGCTCCAAGAAAGCGCATTTTTCGTGACGGTGGCGAAACGTCGAGAAGCGAGCGGCAAGTGTAAGTACACGGGCTCCGCTTTCGTCCGGATCGCGAAGCGGGACGCAAGTAAATAGTACCGCGTCGACTGAATTTAGCGAGAGATCGCGCCAATGATAATGACGATGATGATGCGAGACAATGAGAGCGGAGGCGGCGCGGTCGGGGTGCGGCTATCTTTCGGGTCGAGGACACGTGGCCTGGGCCAACACTCGGATGGGTGACCGCTCAGCCGCGCACAGCGGACGACTGTTTTACTTTTGTGAACTTGCGGCGATTAACGCGGCTGAAATTCAGTGAAAAGATGGGCGGCTGCATCGGCTCGGGTTTTTTCCAGTTTCCCTGTGCCCTCGTGCGAAATGCGACACAGCAACTAGGGAAACGGATTTGTAGGCTGAGAGTAAAAGGGATGCTGCAAAAACGCCGCGGAGGCATGTCCGGAAACGTTATAAATAAATAATAATAATAAATGACAATAAATCATCTTAAATAAGGGTAATAATAAATAGTCGCGAATATTAATAATAAATAATAAGCGACACTGGCACATTGAACAGTGAGCGGAAGGCTCATACCTATGATACCTTGGTGTGTAGATAATTGAGCCTCCGCGAATGTGGTATAGTGTAGCTTAAGGATGTTGAGTCCCAAATCGCAAATGATGATAAAATTCTGAAAATTTGGTATGTTTTTGTATGAAGTAGTTCAGAGGTCGTGTAAAAATTTCACGACAATTAGGAAGCTCGTTATTGAACAATCAACATTCACAAATAAAATGTTGTTTTATGGAAACTGATGTAACTTTGCAATAAGTTTTTTTTGACCTCTCAATTTTATAATATCTACAATATACTGAAAGCAACGGAAACAAAACGAAGTTTATTGATAAATTTTTTTTAATTTCTTTTAAAAATCGTTCTTAACAAAATGTTAATTTTTTAATAACGAGCTTCCTAATCGTCGTGAAATTTTAACACGACCTCTTAAATACTTCATACAAAAACATACCAAATTTTCCGAATTTTTTTATCATTTTTTATTTCAACCCTTAAGGAGGTTGAAGTAACGATGATAGAATTCTGAAAATTTGGTATGTTTTTACATAAAGTATTCAGGAGGTCGTGTAAAAATTTCACGACGATTATGAAGCTATACATTGAACAATTAACATTAACATGTTTCATAGGGACTCAAAATCCTTAAGGGGCTACCCCCACTTGCGATTTTGAAAAAATCGATTTTTTTATTACATTTTTTTGAAGTATAAGTATGTGGGAATATGTCCTGAAAATTTCAAGTCGATTCGAACAAAATTGACTGAGATATGAGCGTTGAAAGAGAAGAATCCGTTGTGAAAACGACCGGCTAATTGAAATTTTAAACGCGTTTTTCTCAAAATGGCATTTCTGAAGTCGGTGACCAAGATTACTCGAACACTAATGAACCGATCTTCTTGAAGTTTTGCAGGCTTATATAATACATAAAAATGTAGTCTTTAATCGTTCGATTTTGTTTTTTCGAAAAAAATGGCCGTTTTATGGCCAAAAAACGGCCGTTTTTTTCGTTAAAATCGAACCATTAACTTTGACTGTCCGCCATTTTGTGAAAAATGAATATTTTTTAAAATCCTTCGATTAAAGACTAGTTTATACTTATATTTGACTAAATCCATCCGCATTTTTTTTTATCAGATGATCCACTTCGCCGCAATGTTGGTCACCGCAAACCGCGTATATAAAAACATTATTTCATTGACGGCCATTTGCCACTAAACAATGCAATATTTTTCAATAAAAAAATGACTGAAAGTTCTTCAAGATGCGTTCTTTAAGATGGTATATTGATCGATTAAAAAAGTTTTGTAGTTTTCGTTAAAAAAATTCATGAAAAAGGCCTTTTTTTGCGCTACAAGTGGGGGTAACGCCTTAAGGGGTCTTCTCACTTGAGACGCTAAAAAGGCTATTTCCATGAACTTTCTTGATAGGTTTATATTATAGATATTGATATAAAAGTTGTTGAACAGAATAAATAACACTTGCGAAATACATATAAAAAAAAATTATTCAAGTCGCTGTTTATAAATGAAAACGGCAGTTAAAAAAAATTCCTAAAAAAATTGCAGGTCTGGGCCGTTGATGAAATCTCGGAGATGGATAATCCGAAGCAAAAAAATCAAATGGTTTTACGATCAGTATATCGATGGCTATAGCGCATATCATACATTTTTTTATATATGCAAAAATAACAAAACGGCGGACTTTTTTCGGTAAAACGAAAAAAAACGTGTTTTTTCACCGTTTGTGAAAATTTTGAAAATCGTTTATATGCGCTATAGCTATAGTTGTAAAGAATATGTGGTCAAATTTCCGTAAGGCGCGGTTTAGTAGTTTCGAAGATTTTATCAACAAGCCGTCGAACAACGTTGTTTCGAGAAAAACGCGTTTAAAACGCGATTCGTAGTAGTGATCGTACCTTAAAGTTTGTCCTTAAGGTTTGTTTGGGTTACATAAACACATTTACAAGAAAATGTGATGTACTTCCAAAGTGTATTTATTGAGGATGATGAGTCCCTATGAAACATGGTAATGTTAATTTTTCAATAAATAGCTTCTTAATCGTCACGAAATTTTTACACGACCTCCTGAATACTTCATGTAAAAACATACGAAATTTTCAGAATTCTATCATCGTTAATTCAACCTCCTTAGGGGTTGAAATAAAAAATAATGAGAAAATTCGAATTTTCGTATGAAGTATTTCGTATGAAGTATTTAAGAGGCCATGTTTAAATTTCACGACGATTAGGAAGCTCGTTATTAAAAAATTAACATTTTGTTGAGAACAATTTTTAAAAGGAATAAAAAAAAAAATTACCAATAAACTTCGTTTTGTTTCCGTTGCTTTCAGTATATTGTAGATATTACAAAACTGAGAGGTCGAAAAAAAACTTATTTCAAAGTTACATCAGTTTCCATAAGACGACATTAAATTTGTGAATGTTAAATGTTCAATAACGAGCTTCCTAATTGTCGTGACATTTTTACACGATCTCTGAAATACATCATACAATAACGTGCCAAATTTTCAGAATTTTATTATCATTTGCGATTGGGGACCAGAATCGGGCAGCAGACATTACTTTTGTAATTTCATTACCCGTCAATTACAATTACTGTAAATAACTGCAATATTTAGTCACTAATTACGATTACGGGAAACAATTATAAATTTTTATTTATCAATTACAGTTACTATAAACAATTGTAATTTTGTGATTATCAACTACAATTACTCGAAATAATTGTAATTTGTTTGTTGCCAAATGAATTTACTTGAAAAAATTGTAATTTTTCGCTGCTAATTACAATTACTTGGAAGAATTGTAATTTTTCGCTGCTAATTACAATTACTTGGAAGAATTGTAATTTTTCCGTTATCAATTACAATTACTGGAAAAAATAGTATTTTTTGTATTATTCATTACAATTGCTTGGGAAAATTGTTACTTTTTTATATTAATTGCAATTTTTTTACGATTAACCCTTCAACGTCACAAAGACACTTTTCACAAGTCTTCTTTTCGACGTGATTATTTACCATGAAAATGTCGGGGAAAAAATTCCTAAAGTACCTTGTCGACTATTTTCAAGCCCCTTTTTCGAATGGCGCAACTTAAATTTCGCTAAAATTATTTTTCATACAATATTTTTGCAAAATATTGTATAAAAAAGCTTCGTTTTTACGAAAAAAAAAACGAGATATTCATTTCGATGCATAGAATTCTCTCAAGCAAAAAAAACCTAATGAAACCACATTGCGTGGTTTACTATTACTGAAAGTAATTTTAATAATTTCCGATTTAATTACAATCACTGAAAATAGTTGTAACGATTTCTGATTCAATTACAATCACTGAAAGTAATTTTAATGAACTTCGATTTAATTAAAATGACGCAATGTAATTTTAGTTAACTCCAATTCAATTACAATTACTGGAAATAATTTCAATAGACTCTAATTCAATTACAATTATCAAAAGTAATTTCAATGAACTCCGATTCAATTATTATTACTAAAAGTAATGTTAATGGAATACTATTTAATTACAAATTACCTTTAGTAATTTGTCATTGTTAATTTTTTATTACAATTTTGCCCAGCACTGTTGGGGAGTCAACATCCTTAAGTGTAACAACTTTTATATCAATATCTATAATATAAACCTATCAAAAAAATTCATGAAAATAACCTTTTTAGCGTGTAAAGTGAGAAGACTCCATATAAGATGTCTGTGGACGCAACGGAGGTTAGGTTAGATCAGCGAAGTACCGGTAGGGAGTGAGAGGAGAGGGTTCAATTGGGAAGGCTAATACACAAAAACCCACAAGGGTATACGTTGAAACTGAGAAATAAAAAATAATAATAATGAATAATAGTAATTGTGCGAAGAGATAACTAATTTTTTAATAAATTTATCGTTATCGAGCCCAAGGAAAGAAAAAAATTCGTCTTTCCGTGAACGCGCGGATGACGCGGTTGTCGTCTCGTTCGACAGACGGAAAAAGCAACGACTCGGAACTATTAGGCGGACAGGAGAAAAAGGAGCTCTCGCCGCCGGGTAACAACCGTAATTAGCTCGATGGAAGTTATTCGCTTACATTTCTCGGTACATAAATTATCGTGCCGGCAGAGCCATTCGCCGCGGTTTCTAATCCTTTCTGACAGCTCACTTATTATTTCGCGCCCCCAATATATGTATATATATATATATATATATATTTTTTTTTTTTCACGTTCATTATCAATTTGGTAATCAATTCAATTCAACGGAGAAGTCGCGCGAAAGTTTTCAGTGGCCGGCGGGATTAGCGAATCGATAGATTTGCTAATTATATCGATTTTTCACCGATTGAACGAATCATTTGATTCGATTGACCATCGATGACAGCTATATTATATTAACTATTTTTATTATACTTTGGTCATTATTATTTTAATATTATAAATTGACAGAAGAATTTTTTATAATAACTTTAATAATCATTTTGATATCAATCTTATGTTGTAATTATTATATTCAATTTCTATAATTATTATTACTTTTTTTATATTATCGATTTTGCAATTATTTTTGTACATTTTTATAATTATTCTTGCTGTTGAGGTTTTATGCCTTAATCCTGGTGAGAAAATATTATCACTAATAATGTCATAATTGTAAACAATCTCAAACTCTTTCGGGGTAATAATAACGAGATATATGGGCGCATATGGGGAATATTGATAATAATAATAACAATAATTGTTGTTGTTGTTTTTGTTGTTGTCGTTGTTGTCGTTGTTTTCGTCGTTGTCGTTGTTGTCGTTGTTGTCGTCGTTGTCGTTGTTGTGGTTGTTGTTGTTGTTGTCGTTGTTGTCGTCATTGTTGTTGTTATCGTTGTTGTCGTTGTTGTCGTTGTTGTCGTCGTTGTCGTTGTTGTCGTTGTTGTCGTTGCTGTCGTTGTTGTCGTCGTTGTTGTCGTTGTTATCATTGTTGTCGTCGTTGTCGTTGTTGTCGTTGTTATCATTGTTGTCGTCGTTGTCGTTGTTGTTGTTGTTGTCGTTGTTGTCGTCAATGTCGTTGTTGTCGTTGTTATCGTTGTTGTCGTTGTTGTCCTCGTTGTCGTTGTTGTCGTTGTTGTCGTTGCTGTCGTTGTTATCGTTGTTGTCGTTGTTGTCGTTGTTGTCGTTGTTGTCGTTGTTCTCGTTGTTGTCGTTGTTGTCGTTGTTGTCGTTGTTGTCGTTGTTGTCGTTGTGCTCGTTGTTGTCGTTGTTGTCGTTGTTGTCGTTCTTGTCGTTGTTGTTGTTGTTGTTGTTGTTGTTGTTGTTGTTGTTGTTGTTGTTGTCGTTGTTGTTGTTGTTGTTGTAAATGCGTTTCCCGAAGCAATAAAATATATTATCGCAATAAATAAATGAATAAAATTATGTACGAAGAGTAATGATGAATTTTCTATAGAATATAACAATTCACAAAATGTTTGTGTGCGTGCATCATGTTCGACTGCAGCACCAATCAACAAAAAAGTTAAACGTGCACGAAAAAAAACTTGAAAAACTTTGACTTATTAATTGACTCAATATAGAACGATTTCTTTTTTGATAACAATAAATGCGCCGATACCCGGATTATCTTTGTGTACTTTTTCCTCGAAATCGCTAACGACGTATTAAAACGGTTTATTACATTGATATCAGTTTCGGACTTTTTTATTTACCAACCGCTGCGTCAGTATTCCGGGAGCCTCGACTTTGACTCGTTGCCGGAAGTTTCTGTTGGCACTGGTGCTCGCAAGCCTGCTGAAAATTTCCCGGCAGCTCGAAAAAAAAGAGAGTGAAGATTAACCGCAAAATAAAAATAATTGAAGAATTGGCGAGATTAAAGAAACGGAGTTTTTATTGAAAAAGAGAACGATTGGGGACATTTGACGTGGAATGCTTCTTTATATTTTCGATGGGGACATTTGACAGCGATTTTAAGTATTCAATTACTTAATTTTTATAAGGAAATTCAATGATCGAATTGTTAAATTGGATTTTCAGGATTGTAGGGAACAATCGGTATATTTAGTTTGTTTTGCAAGGATTGCCACGATATTGCAGTAAGATTGTTCAGTGTTTGCTTGAACATTTTTGTACAAATGTTTAAATATGATTATCCCTCGGGCGAAAAAAAATTATGAAAAAAATGTATGCGTATTTTAAACGACCATAAATTAACCTAAAAACAAACTTTTTAAAACAAAAACCAATTTGTTTTAAAAAGCTAACATTTCACTAAAAGTTGACGCTGTAAATGATGCAGCAATTGTACAAAGATTGGATCGATGCGAATCAAAGGCACAAAATTTCGTACCGGTGAATTTTTACATCGCGAATTTTCTCTCCTCTTCCAGTGCGTGCCGTGTCTCTCGGTCACGTGTTTTTGGCAATGGTCTGCGGTCCAAAGAAATCAGTATTTATTCAGCGTCATGTGATAAACGACTTCTAACAAACTGAAGATTACAGTCGGATATTGCTGCATTTTTTCGTAATTTTTTGAGCGCTGTACTTTATGGGCAATTTGGGTTCAAAGTTGAAAAAAAAAACGAATAAAAAGTATTACCGACCGTGACGATCGCGTCGCGGACTCTGCTTAGCTCGCAGAAGTACTTTCATTGCTTCACGAGTCTCTTTGGGAAATTTAACGTCCTCCCTAGCATAGTTAATATCTTCACTCGTCGGAGTTTCCCAATCCTGCTCGAAGTCGTCGAATACGCGAAAATCTTCTTGTCCCTCGATCGCGTGGAAACGCGGAGAATTTTTAAGATTTTTCGTCGCTGTGTACGAAAACAAAAACTCGTTATTTTTATTTCGTGATTGACAAAGAATTGTTTCATATCCTTTTTATGTCGTTTTTGTATACGATGTGTGCCTTGCATATTCACAAAATGAAATAAACACATTTTAAAAATAAATGATGTTGAAGTTTGCATCGTTGTAACGTAACGAAAATATTTTTTTCTGCTTGCAAATTTGGGGGGGGGGGGGGATAAAAGATACGGTAATCATTGGAACGATTTTTTGAGATTCTTTTTGGAGACGTACAAGCGAAATCAACGAAAAATTATTTTGGATTACTATAAAAATAAAGAAAAGAGAAAGAAAAACGTTTTTATTGCACTTCGAAGATGCAAAATCCAAAACGATGAAAATGATGGCCTTGGAACCAGAAGTCAATTAGGCAACAGAGGAAGGAAACAAAAAATGTCGTCTCTGCATTTTTTTAATATAATACAATTACCGGTTAGTACATACATATAAGTATATACATAAAACAATTTAATGTCTATTTTCTAAATATTTTTTTATATAAACTTTGATCTTACGATTTATGTCAAATACTGAATACTTGAATTATTTAAACGTTAATCTCCATTTTTAAACTGCATATTGAATAAAACTTTATAATAACCAGAATAGAAAAATGTTTTTCTCGAATATAGATGAAGAACAATTGGAAGCACATAATATACATTTTTCACACTCGCTCATGAGTGAATTAATTGAACCATTAATATTTGAATAATTAAGAAAAGCTCTTTTGTACTGCAGGATCGTAATTAGCCAAATAATTTAACAATTCAAAATGTTGGAATTCGCGTTGTTAGAGGGCAATATTTTTTTATCGTCCAAATGTCTCTTGCCTGATGTATGCTACGAAAATGACTCGAACTTTTTTGAGGATCCTCACTAGAGACCTGGACCCTAAATTCACGGTAAATGATTTTAGGTAATAACAAAAAATGAATTAAAAAAATTCGTTGCACCCCGACAGTGCAAACTACACCATATTTCATATCAATTTATATAAACAAAGACGGAACTATTTTAAATTCACTCGAGCCGAAAAGAATCGTTTTACCATTCCCTATTGCTAATTTGTTGGGCTGGACTTTGCGAGCTCGTCCCTGCGCGCAACAATTGCACCCGTCGCGACGTCCACACTTTTGCTTGTCACGCAAATTTTGAACTTTCTCATATTGGCCAATTTTCTCGGTGAATTGCTCCACCGGTTCGCTAGAACTGTCAAGCTCGATCGCATCGCCGACGATCTTTCCGGTGACGTTCATTTTTTCCTCGAACGCTTCGTCGTCGATGAAACGACCGGGAAGACGAAAAGTGACACGACGAGGACTCGGACTCTTTCTCCGTTTGAGTATCGAGGGTCTGCTATTTTTCGGCCCCTCGTTCTTCTGCGTTGTATTTTTTTGCGCCGCTTCATTGTCAGCTAAATTTTCAAATTTCATGATTCTCGATCGAAAGTCTTCTTTGCTCATGCGTTTAGGAAATTCTACGTTGATCGTCGTTGGTTTGGAAATAATTTCCGCATTTTTGCTAATTTGGGTATTCGACTTGTCGGCTTGCTCCGAATTTTTCGCTCCCTCGCAGACTCTTTTGTTTTTCATAGCGTCGGAAATTTGCCTCTTCATGAACAATTTCGGTAGTTCTTGCTTTATCACGCGATAAGCTTCGAGCTTTTTTTCCTCGAAAGCGTTACGCCACTTGGGGGGTGCATTTTTTGTCGAATCGTTCGCTGCTTTTTCCGTCCAAAACTTGAATTTATCGGCCTCGACGTTCTCGATAATTCCCATCGATTTTTTCGAATTCACCGCGTCGCAAATTAATCCGTCCGTTCGTCGATACTGCTTTTCCAGTATCGTTTCCCATTGGAATTCACGCTTTTTCGGAAATTTCCTCGGCGAAGAATATTCTTCGGCGATCACTTTTTGCTCTTTATTTTCCAAATTTTCCGCGCTCGGGGATTTTTTTTTCACGATTTCTTCAGCACCCTCGTTATCTTCCGAGCATTGATTTTCGCCATTGGCTACAGTGTTTGTGACGTTTTCGATAGTTGTAAGATTTTTCGAAAAAACCTGGCAATTTTCCTGCGATTCGTTCGTCTCTACGGACACTTTTTTCTCTTCCTCGTATTTCATATTTTTTTCTTCGGTTTCCATTGCGTCTTTTTTCGCCTCGTTAATTTTTTCTCCAATCTCTGTTGTTCCCTTCCCAAAATTGGTTGATTCTTTTTTAACCTCGATGAATCTTTCTTCAGCGTAAATTAATTTATTTTCAGCTACGGTTATTATTTTTCCCGCCTCGATGATTTCTTCCTCAGTCTCGATTATTACTTTTTCCGAGCACTCGCTCGTAGCAAAATCCTCGACGGAATACGTTCGATCGTTTGTATTATTATCGGTGGCCATATTTATTTCGAGATTTTTTGATTTTCTCACGAATAAAAAGAGTTCATTCGCTTCCACGTACTCTTCTGGACGAGCTTCCGGTTCCCCACTTCCGCTTCGATCGATTATTCTCTCGTTGGATGATCTTTCACGCGAGGAAACCGAGACGTCTCCGCTTCTCGATATTCTCAGGCTCAACGGTACGCTTCTCCCGTAATTTCCCATTTTTTCGCGCGTTTCGCCAGCGGCTAAAGATTTCCCGTCGACGATTATATCCCGTGGAAATTTGTCCTTGGAACATTTGATTTTGAAGAGGGGCGTGGTGCACGGTGCGCTCCTCGAACGCCTCTTACCAAATTCCTTATTGTCCACTTTTTTAATCCCACTCGTTTCCCTTCTCGATGAAAGTGCGTTATCGTTTATCCTTTGTCCGAGTGAATTTTTCGACTGATTTATCGACGAATTTTTCGTTTCGATTTCGCACAAATTGCGCGAGTATTTTGGCAGCAGTGGGACGATTTTTGGTGACTGAAAATTCACGAGCTCGACGCGCTGTTTACTCGTGAAGAAACGCGGCGATATTTCACTCTCGGAGCTCGAATTCTTAGGTGTTCTCTTTGATATGGATGCTTCTTTTTTCTCCTCGATTTCCAATTTACTTTGTCGCCTCGAGCGCAATTTTGCTTCGATCTTCGAACAAGGCTTTCCACGCCGCGAAAATTCCGGATGCATTTTAACGATTCTCGTTGCTCGCCCGTCATTTTTCCATAATTCCATTTAGTTTCGAGAGTATCGCCCGCACGACGTTAAACGTCATTTCCGGATCGTGCTAATGACGGATCGTCGAAGTGAATGCTAGTAGATGACGGAAACAAATTACAGTCTCGACGGCACCGAAATTCCGTTCGATTATCGGCAACTGATTTATTCGTGAAATTCAGTTATTTTACGATTGCACGGAAATAATTTGCGGGCTTTTTAAGGGGTTACCCACACTTGCGATGTTGAAAAAATCGATTTTTTTTATTGCATTTTTTTGAAGTATAAGTATCTGAGAATATGTCCTGGAAATTTCAAGTCGATCCGAACAAAATTGACTGAGATATGAGCGTTGAAAGAGAAGAATCCGTGAATTGAAGAACTGAAATTGAAACTTTAAACGCGTTTTTCTCAAAATGGCATTTCTGAAGTCGGTGACCAAGATTACTCGAACACTAATGAACCGATCTTCTTGAAATTTTGCAGGCTTATTTAATACATAAAAATGTAGTCTTTAATCGTTCGATTTTTTTTTTCGAAAAAAAATGGCCGTTTTATAGCCAAAAAACGGCCGTTTTTTTCGTTAAAATCGAACCATTAACTTTGACTGTCCGCCATTTTGTGAAAAGTGAATATTTTTTAAAATCCTTCGATTAAACACTAGTTTATACTTATATTTGACTAAATCCATCCGCATTTTTTTTTTCAGATGATCCACTTCGCCGCAATGTTGGTCACCGCAAACCGTGTATATAAAAACATTATTTCATTGACGGCCATTTGCCACTAAACAATGTAATATTTTTCAATAAAAAAATTACCGAAAGTTCTTCAAGATGTGTTCTTTAAGATGGTATATTGATCGATTAAAAAAGTTTTGTAGTTTTCTTTAAAAAAAATCATGAAAAAGGCCTTTTTTTTGAGCTACAAGTGGGGGTAACGCCTTAAGGTATTGCTTTCACGGAGGGCCCTACTTTGTGGGGGCATAATCAGGGCCCTTCTGAAGCATGAGTAAATTACAGTGGGGCTTGGCAAAAAAATTAATGACTATTAATAATTACACCCAGCGATAAAATGGAATAGAAAAAATTCGCGAAAATTAAGTAGATTTGAATATTCTTTTATTTTCTCTGAAACGTCGCGGCTACGAAAATTCTTCTGCCAGTCACATTTTTCTTAATTTTATCATCAATATTTTCTTCACGGCGACCAGCTGTATTTATTGTCGTTACGGAATCTTTAGATTGTTTTACACGCGTGAGCATTTGATATCAGGCGCCTAGGGTTACTTACAACGAACATCACGCGAGGAGGTACGATCACTTCCTCGGGGTCGAAAACGATTTTAAATTTATTTTACCCACAGCTGCTCTGATTTCCGTTTACTAGTGTTGATTATTCGTATTATCGATTATAGTGTGCCAAACGGTGTGGTAAATGATGAATTTATTGCACATGAACAAATAAAAACTGAATAATTAAGTTGTCGATGACTCGGTAGTAGTGTTCGTAATAATAATATTAACATGTCTACCTTGAAAGCGGACTAAAAAGACATATCGAAAAATCAGCCCGAAAGCTATTAAAATAGGCTTGAATTACCTCAGCGTAATTAACATGATAGGCAGAATGTAATTATACATATTATTGATACGTGATAAATGATAAAACTCCATGAATTGTTGTTTGCATATTTTGTGGCGGCTTCTATTCAAAATAATTGCAAAACACAGCTAGGTTATGTTCGCCAAACGTCAAACATTATCTGTTACTCACGACGTTGCTAAGCTGTAGGTGCTATCTCGTCGTTCTGACCATTTTCAACCGGAAATGAAATCTTTCTTGTAATGCAGTGCTTTAACTACGCGGTGAAGATTGACTTTCTTATTTTCTACAATATCTATTACATCGAATCTATCGAATTTGAGTTTTCCAACGGGTTTAGTTGGATACGTGAGTAGGAAGACCGTAATCACCGCACTTCCGGTTGACCGTCTCCATAAGACGACGTGCTTCAGTAACTCAAAGTGCTCGGCTTTGCAATTTTATTGCGAAAAAACTATACGGTCAAAATAGCTCAAATTTTGGCAGTAGGCGCACAAAGTATTCGTCAAAATCATATAAAAATTTCAATTCCGAAAGTTGGATTCGTAGTAACGATCGTACCTCCTTAAGTGTTCGACTTCGATTATGTTGAAACTCATATATGTGATAAAGCATTGAAAACTTATGGACACGTATTTTTTTTTATCTGCGGGAAAACGTTTTTAAGGGGGGGCCTTAAGGAAAGGCGCCGCCCAATCTAATTTTTGTTCAATTATTCGATAGTAGATTTTTCATCGTTCGACATTAGCATAATTTTTGTTTTTGTAAACGGCAAAACCAGCCCCCGATACGCCTTTCTGCGAGGGGTGGTTTCCCCCCTTAAAATCGTTCTACCGCACATGAAAAAAGCACATGTCCGACAGTTTTCAATGGTTTATAACGTATATGAGTTTCAACAAACTCGACGGCGGTCACTTAAGTGATGTCCCTTGTTGGTGTTTAAGGATGTTGAGTCCCAAATCGCAAATGATGATAAAATTCTTAAAATTTGGTATGTTTTTGTATGAAGTATTTCAGAGGTCGTGTAAAAATTTCACGACAATTAGGAAGCTCGTTATTGAACAATTAACATTCACAAATTAAATGTTGTTTTATGGAAACTGATGTAACTTTGCAATAAGTTTTTTTTTTGACCTCTCAATTTTATATCTCCAATATACTGAAAGCTTCGGAAACAAAACGAAGTGCATTGATAAATTTTTTTTAATTTCTTTTAAAAATTGTTCTTAGCAAAATGTTAATTTTTTAATAACGAGCTTCCTAATCGTCGTAAAATTTTAACACGACCTCTTAAATACTTCATACAAAAACATACCAAATTTTCAGAATTTTCTTATCATTTTTTATTTCAACCCTTAAGGAGGTTGAAGTAATGATGATAGAATTCTGAAAATTTGGTAAGTTTTTACATGAAGTATTCAGGAGGTCGTGTAAAAATTTCATGACGATTAAGAAGCTATTTATTGAACAATTAACATTAACATGTTTCGTAGGGACTCAACATCCTTAAATAGTTAGATAGAAATGTAGGTAGCGTGTCATCTCCGTAAAGCGCCGTGTAAATGATACGATCTTCCGAATCGTAATTTTTCGTTAAAAGTTCGGTACCTTGGCTTGAAATTTTACCAGCATAATAGGGTGTATTTTCAGTTGATTATAGACGAAAATCAATTAATTGTTAAATATTCGGGTTCGTGAGAGGAATATCTCAACACGTTTTCTGCCGTAGTGTAAATGAGAAAAATTAGATTAAAACTTTTTGGTGGAAATTGATGCGTTAGGTCAAAACTTAAACTATGATATCAATTAGGGTTCGATCGTCAGCAGGGTTCCGTACGTTTCCGTTTCGAAATCCGGTCTGCTCTAAGGTCACCGGTGACCTACCTGGCAGAGAACGTGTTATGGGGGGGGGGGGGGGGTAAGGTATTTTTTTGGGCATTTTTTAATTTTGTCATATATCATCGATGATGATGTTTAATTTTCTTTTCTAGTGTAGAAATCTTTCGACCTTTTAAACGCGATTTTCTCACACTTAACATTCTCAAAGTCGGTGAACTGTTTAGCTCAAAATCTACTGCACCGATCCTTTTGAAATTTTACACACTCTTTCCACACTTAAATTACGAGGTAACGCTGTCGAGTTTTTTTCATAATTAAAATTTATTTTACGATAACGAAACGTCCGATTTTTTTAAATGGAGAATCGGCATTTTACTTCTAAGTGTAACCAAAATTAAAAAATCAATGAAAAAAAGACAGCGTTGCCTCAAGGAACTTATCAACTAATGAAATCTTTTTGGTTTTTTGCGTTTGGATGATCCAGTAGTGAGGTATGCGGTTCACTGCAATGTAACTTTTTTTTAGGCCGGTTTTATAGTGGCTCATTTCTGAATAATTTTTAATGAAATTTTTACATATTATTCTTCAAATGTCCTTTTATTATATACTTATCACATAAATAAATAGACTAGGTGCGCAACTAAGTTCCCGGGTTTCTCACATGGATGGCGCCAGTGACACATGTGTCGGCATACAAGTGTGAAATTGGGTGTCTTTATAGCTTGGACATCTGTTAAGAATACCTTTTTTCTAACCTCAAAAATGTCAAAGTATATTAACTGTGTCGTCAAAAAAAATTATCGTAAATATGTTTTTTTATAGCGAATTAACCTTACCTCCCCCCCTGAAGGCAGAATACACATTTGCAACGCTGAAACGATTTTGTTTCGCTAAGCGATAGAACTATATATGCAGAATATTTACCCAAAGTTTCAAAGCGAAATACGAAAAACTTCAAAAGTTACAGCTGGTCCATGCTGTGCCTCATCGCTCGGTGTCAGAGCGCACCCCGCTGGTAGAAGCGAGAGCGCAAAGGGGTAGAAATGGGTAAAAAGTAATGAAATTAACAACTCACAATTACGATTACCACTGTCATTGATAATTAAATTACTGTGTAACGGATTACTTAAGTACTTCATTACCACAAGTACCTAGTGCAATTCAATTCGAATTCCATTCAAACATCCACCGCGATTTTGTCAAAACTGCATTTTCGAAATTGGCGTGTGGGATTACTCAAAAACTATCAAGCCGATTGAGTTGAAACTTAGTAGAAATATTAATAATATTGTTACCTTCTACTCGATGAGTATTCTTTTTGAAAAATTAGAGAAAAGGTACTTATGATCCAAATATTGCAGAAATTTTGTGTGAAATTTTGATTTTTTTGTTGTAAATGTGTGTCATTTTCTCTCAAATTTGCATCTTTTCATTTTAATTACAGTCAAATGGAAAATATAGGTGTTGTAAGGGGGCGCGCACAAATTACCTAACGCCAAACTCCCCAATTAGTCAAATAAATGCTTTTTAAAAAATAATTAGACAACTGGTTATCTCAGTAATGATTAATATGATATAAATATTTTTATTTCTGCTACTATTATCATGATTGTTTACTTTCCCATGGCCTAAACCTGAGTTATTATTATTGTACTGTGTTTATGTCTTCATTATACACGCTCTGCGCCTCTTACATTTCCCTCTCCTGCTTGCAACCCTTATGCTTACATTTAAACTTTACGCCTGATTTTTCTCATAAATAAAAAATAAAAACAAATGGATAAAATATTGTTTTAATCGATCCCTTATAGTTTATGGTTCTTTCTTATAGCTACGCTTTCCCTCTCTTCTCTTATCACCCTTATCAGACTATTAGTCTGTTGTTTGACTGTATCCCGCAGTCGCTGATTCCTCCCTTGCTAACCTTCCCAAATCTTCTAAGTTATTATTATTACTATCAGCACTGCACACAAGTCCTGGCATCCAGACGGCACCTATAAGAATTCTACGGACGTATGTCAAGTAGGATCCTCTTAGAAACTTCCTACATTAGTCTTAACTGACTAAATTGCTTTCGTCGCTGTTGTCGGCATCCATGAAATTCCCAATATCATCAATGTTTAGAAACTTTGTCCCGATGTGGCAGGTCTTGAGGAATACTGCCTTCTGCGTTTGCTCATACGTCTGTGTCGGGAAATGTCCATCCTCCATAGGCTTTGCGCTTTATTTCCACTGCAAGTGCCGAGTATTTCGTCATCTTCTGTCGGATGGGCTCCCCCAAGTTGTTCGTGTTTGGTATTGCAATGTCAATTATGGTTGTCGTTCTCGTGCGTTTGTCAATCAACGTTATATCCGACCTATTCGCAGCAATCGTTTAGTCTGTTAAGATGGCTCTGTCGTAATTGTTGTTGGAATTTATATTTGATGACAGCAATAATAATGATGCGTGTCTTTATCGTTATTATCCCCATTATTGTTATAACTGCCATTAAATAATAATTTCAATAACAACAAATTATCTTTCACATCGTTATCACCGTTATGATAATTATTGTTATTTCCTTAAATAAATACAGTAGTAGTATTTTATTTCTTGTAAACCCCTTTTCAGGGCATTTACATAAATGCCCCTCTTTTCTCTACATTAGTTTTTTACATTGGTTTTCTCATATTTAGTCTAGATTCTAGTTTCTCAAAATGTGACGCAATCGCATGGTTGCTTTGTCGGTTGGATTTTCCGTTGCGCTTCTATTTTCCGGAAAATTTCTATCCCCCTACTCTTTTCCAATCATCCCTTCAGTTTATATACTATTTCTTGGGTTAGTTTTCCCTCAACTTCCGCATACTCACGAATATGTCAGTTTCCAACTGCCTGCTTGCATGTTCTACATTTGGCGTCTACGTACCTTTCTCTACGGCTGTCCCGACATTTCCACATGTCATCCTTGACCCTGTTTCTTTTAATTCTCCGCTAATCACATCTCGTTCTCCCAACATTTTTCCATGTGTATAGCTGTTTCCCTACATTTATAATTTTTGTGGTATGTTGACGCATCGGTTTTGCTCCGATCGTATTGAATTTCTGGTTCAATTTTTATTTTTATGACTCTCTTTTTTTCTTTTCAGCTCCCCTTACATTTCCACTTCATACGTTTCCACTTCATATGCTTTCCATTTATAAATACTCTCAATTACCAGCTACCATCGCCCATCTTCACTTTAATAAATATACCAGGTGTAGAAGTATGAAACCGGGTTTTTTTTTGTGAAAACTACACGTCTGTTGTTTGCAAATGATAAAAACGAATGGAGACGGCTTTCTGCGTCACATTCAATTGATTCGCGCGTTCTTGTTGACTTTGAGTATCATCTTCATCCAATAAGGCTTGCAATTCGTTGTCTGCAAACTTTTTCGGTGGTTTCCCACGCTCTTCGATTCTCACGTCAAAATCAACAGTTTTGAATTTTCTGGACCACTCGAAACTCTGTGCTTTACCAAGAGCATGTTCACCGTAAGCTTTGCAGATTCTGCAGCAGTTTTCTTCGAATGATAACAGGAAACCAATGCTGTCCGCAAATCGTAGTTCGTAGGCACAAACCTCGACATGTTTAAGGTTATAGAATAATATACCGGTGTAGGGAACTTGGCTTGATGTGGTTGAAAATCTTCGTCGGCTGTTAGAGGGAGACGATGGCGCTGCAGAAGTGGTCTTACGGTCCCTAAACTGATGGCTAGCACCATCTATAGAGAAATTCCGGTTTCATACTTCTACACCTGGTATATGAATTATTATCAATAGCCAACGTATTCATTCCTCGAATTGAGACGAAAATAATAATTCTCTGAAAATGCCATACAATTAATTTAATTCTTTGGAAGCTTAACTACATTTTTATCGATTTCCCTTTTTCACTGAAAAAGGTTCAATGAAATAATACGTTGAATTTTCGTAAGACATTTATATCTTTGCTCTAACATTCGTAGACTCCATGTTACTTTATTTCCTTGGCATGATTTTTCAATGAGCAAACTGTAATTACATCAAGTAAAAAACATTAGCTAAAATGGACACGTATCCAATTTTCTCTTTTTCTCTCTCTCTCAACACATTTGCAATTCAATACTTCACATCCGAAGGAAGGCGTTTCAATGAATGATGTAAATAATCCTTTGTACATAGAAGCAACGATCTTTCGCGTTCGTAGCGTTTCGAGGGATATTTTTTTCGACCTCGAATACCACGAGAGAAATGTCTACTCTTCATGTTGCCGGGAACGGAACATCTGCCTGATCGTTTCAACGCGACGTGACCCGTTCCGTGAGTTAATACATTCATTCGCGTACGCTGGCGTATATGGGCCTCGCGAATTGGAAAAAAAAGGATTAACATCGGCTGCTCTCTCATTACCTCATTTATGCGGGGCAGGAAAGTCAAGGAGAGAAAATTGCGGTACTACTTTTCAATTAACGCTTCGTGGTGAGCTTTACATACGCAAATCCAAGAGGAAAGAGAAGCAAATAAAATTACCCGGCGTTCCACTTATCACGAGCATCGCATACGTCACTTCAGCATTGAGGGGTCCGTATGGGCTTGAAGTTGAAAGAATATAACGCAACGTAACGTGACTTTATGTGTAACAAAAAAATTACGTGATTCGAAAGAATGAACAAAAAGGTAATTTTTCAGACTGTTCGTCGTGCAGGAAGATCGTTAACGACGAGATGATTACGGCTCGCGAATAGTTCGATGATGTACGTGAATAGCTTGCGTGTTAACGGGCACACGCGGTGCAACAATGATAGGCTTCGGATAAGTTCGCTGACCGCGGAAGGCAAGCCGAGGAGACCGTGGTGCTCGTAGTGTGCGCTGAGTATTCGTGCAAGTACGTGCACACGTAAGATGTCCAGTTGAAAAACAGCGAGAGATTAGAAAAGCCAGCCAGACCGTAACTACATGGCCATGACCGTGACCGAGTTGCTCATCGTGATTCTTCTTCCTTCTTCCTTCCTCTTCTTTGCGTCTCCCTTAAGCAGTTCATTCGGACGGTCTCAATTTCACCTTCCGCGTCGTAATTTTTGCCGCAACGTTTCTTCTTTTCCCGTCTCACTTCCATTCTTTCTTTCACGTCTCGGACAATCCAAATTTGTCCTCTGTTAAAGCGGCGCAGAATTTTTCTATCTAGAAAAAAATATTCAGAATTAAGCACGATTTTACGAATGGATTTCAGTTTTGGAAAATCGTTTGTACAATTACAAGTATGACGTTCAAAATTTAACCTCGGAAAGTCCGAATTTGTTGGCGACGGATGCAGCCTTTTTACTGACAAGGAGCATCACTTTAGTGTCTGCCTTCGATTTTGCGGGAACTCATATATGTGATAAAGCATTGAAAACTATTAGGCGTGTATTTTTTTGTCGCTGGACCACCCCTCAAACAAAGGCGCATCATCGAAGGTGATTTTGCAGTTTCACCCACAAGCAGACCACCGATCCGAATAAAACAAAAGCTAAGATTCTTATAATGTAGAGCGACTAAAGAGCCACGATGGAAGTATTGAAGGAAAATTAAATTAAGGGGTGTAACGGTTTTTTTTTACGGCGCCCCCTACCACCGAACCTTTTTTTCGTCAACCGCTTGAATCTTGTTCGTGGAAAAGGCTATCGAGCGAATTAACGCTCGTTTATGCATGTTGCGAATATGGCGAAAGAGAATCAACGGTAATTAATTATTTCTCTGTATATATATTGTATATATGTATATTTTTTTATTTGCCGTAGAATAAGGATTACAAAAAAGATGGCATGCAACAGCTAAGGAAATGGTTTCGTCAAAATACAATAAGCAGCAAAATTTTGCTTTAGCAACAAAATTGGATAAATGCTGAGCGTCGATTATTTTTTATCCTTCAAATTCGACTCGATCACTCTATTTTTTTTTTTAACGCACGAAAATAAACATTCGTGGCGAATGTACATCGCAATTTGTCGCTCACACGCTTAATCCTCTATGTGCCAAATTACAGTATATCATACTTTTATGTGCAAATGTACATAGTATCGTTACAATAATACGTGTATTCTTTTGTTTTATATAGTCATTATGCATGTTTCTATCGTTCTCACTGTTTCCTGTCACCTTTTCATTCATACTTGGGTTCATTTTAGATTGTGCTAACTTGCCAATTCCATCGCGTTTATTGACGTAAAGAGGCACGCGCGATTCACCGATGAACGCTAAAGAATACTGACTTCTTTTCTGACGTAGACACGCAACTTCCGACTTCGAAGTTTTGGGAAGTTCCGTTGCACTGTTTGCGAGGAGAATTCACAAATTTCGTATTCAATGCGATCATTGAAAACGAAATTCCGGCTCAATTCGCGGTTCGTCCCAAGAGACTCTCTAGAATTGTCTGGATTGTCATTTTTCTCTCGCGGACGATGTGGTGGAAGAATCGGAAACTTCGGAGTCGAACTTTCACTGGACGCAGCTAGATTTAAGAAAATCAATTTTCTTTCATTTTCGTCGGCAAGACACTCGAGCCTCCTTAATGTGAGAATTGTTCATCACGCTCTGATAAATTTCATCTTTTTTTTTGTCTTTTTTTTAACGGTCAATGGTTTTGTTGGACTGTAACTTGTCAACTTTCGTCGTATCAAGGAACAATCGTTCAATTGCCATTTCAGGGCGGATATCTTTTCTAATTTCGAACATCGAAATTATTATGCTCACTCACTCGTTTCTTATTTTTTTCCAATATCGTTTTCTTTTTGGGATGGCAGATTGTCAAATTCTCCGTTTTTTAAATATATTTACGGTGACTTTAATGCGTCGTGTCTACTGTTTCGGGATTTGGGAGTTTTTTTTATACCGGAATTTTCGATTTGACTTGGTCAATCATTGTTAGTTGCTTTTTTGTTCGTTCGCGAACCATCAAGTATTCTTTTCCTTTATTCACCCTTTGTTCTTCCTTCGATAGCATTTCCTCTCTATATTCCTAGCGAAAGCGCTTAATTCCATTCAAGGATTAATAATAATAATAATAATAATAATAACTTATCGATTTTCTACGATTATTTCGTTTCGTAAAAAGCAGCAGAAATAAAATTGGCTTCGAAGTGACGCAAAAACGAAAGACATTTTTTTTCCTTCGGCGAGCTAGACAACGAGTTAGTATCGTTCGTTAGATACTGGGCTATTATAAAAATTTGTATGAAAGTGAAAAATCCAATTCTCGCTTCTCGTACTCGATCTCACTCACGCTGGGAAAAACAAATGACCGTTCGCGAGCGGCGATTTCTTTCTTTCTGCAAACACTCTGTGAAAATATTCCAAGGGGACTCGCGTGAAAAAAAAAATTCGCAAAAACGACAGCGAGTCTGATTCGTTTTTGTTTGTTTCTTTTTTCGCTCGAATGCCGAATCGTTTCTTCTCTATTCTCGTCAACTCGACAACCTAATTACTAGGGTACAATTAATTCATCTTCGTGGACGCCGCTCTCGACCTGCGATGCTGTTTGAGAGACGAAAAATATCAAGATAAAGGAGAGAGAAAAAAGTGCTCTCTCCCGTACGGAGAATTCGTATTTTCGTTTTTTTTTGTTTGGCAATTCTCTTCGCTTTTCACCGTACTCTCAATTAACGTTATTTTCTTTTTTTTCTTTTATTGGCTTCGTCCATTTCTCTCCTCTTTATTCCTTCCAATCTTTCTTGATGTCGAAGGACCATTCCCAGGTGAGATGCTCGTGCTTGTCGTCGTCGGTGAACAGCGAAGTTACGATGTAAGAGCCGCGCGCTATTATTCCCGCTGGTGCGTCCTCGGCCGGCGTCGTGTACGACTGTATCTCCTTTTTCGGCGGGTAGGAGCCGACCATGTGCGTCATTTTGTCGACTGAAAGTAACCAAGTTTATAATCGAATGAGAGCTCGTTAGGCACGACCGCAATAGCGAAACTTCAATTATTTTTTAAGCAGTTGCAAATGTGTTGCCTGATAGATAACAGTATGTTTTTTTTCAACAACGATGATTAACAATCGTGGCGTGTAAAATTTAGCCAAACGCATCGGGTTCGAGTTAAAAATCGTTTTTCTCATTTTTCCGGAAACCAATTGCTCTGTGGTAACCGCAATAATTTCGCTCGAAAGTACTCACTGGATACTATTTTCATGAATTATTGCAGACTTTTAAACCAAGGGGTTACGAGAACAAAGGTGGGGAAGGGATGCCGCTGCGACGGACGGATGGAGATAGCAAAATTATAAGAATTTCCAGTGGCTACGCGGAACCCTAAAAACGATTGATCGAAAATTTATCCTCCGTACCGAGAACTCCCAGTCGATGTGTCTTCTGTACGTATTTCAATCCATGCACGATTTCACGCTGTACGATGAAGTCTATGCGTATTCTGTAGCTGACACCCTCCTTGATGACGAATGTCTGTTTTTTCAGCTGGGTAAGGTCGCCCGTCAGGTCGAGCTCCATGTCCGGTCGGCCCGCCACGCAGAGGGCCAATTTCTTCACGATTACCTTGCGCGGATCATCGGGATCTGGAAAACATCGTTTTTTCTCTCTCTCGTTTATAAGGTATTTCGGAAAGTGTGGTGTTTTCTCAAATTCACGATGAAGATTCGGACTCGAGCTGTTATGTATTAGTTTCATTATTTTTTTCTTCTCTCTTGCAACTTGTACGCAATTAGTGCCATAAGAAATATAAGCAACCACGATGGGACGAAGGACAAAAACGAGCTTGCGCGTTTGCTTGCATACCGACATTTCTTTCAACTTCCCATCGCATTCGGGATTAAGGACTGACACCTGTTGACATTTTTTTTGAAATATCGATTTTTCGTTCTCGACGGATTCTCAAAACATAACGTTTCAAAAATGTTCTTCGAAAATTTCAAGCCAATCCTTTCAAAAATGAGGATGTTACGAGCGTTTATAGGTAGATTCCGCCAACTTTAAACGCGTTTGTCTTAAAATGACTTTTTCAAGATCTGTGACCACGATATCTCGAAAATCACTGCACCGATCAACTCTAAATTTTACAAGCTTCTTTTACATATGACGAAGCAATGCTTCAACAGTCATTTTTTTCGATCCGTAGTTTTTCATTATCGACAAAAACAGATTTTTTTTTCATCGAAAATCCATACTTTCAAAGCAGTGCTTAAAATTCAATCAAAATCCATCGGGTGGTTTTTTAATTGTAGTGCTCACCGCAAAGCACTCCATGCCGAAGGGGGTCCGACAAAGATGGCGATATTGTTATAAATGATCAATATTTTTCTTTGAAAATTTATACAAGTCAAGTTGAAATATAACATAAAAAGTCTGTGTAACCACTTCTGTAAAACAAATTTAATTACTGTGAAAAAAAATTATTGAAAATGCTCGTTTTTTCACGCCTCTGACTGCATCTTACTCCTTAAACAGTCATTTTTTTCGATGCATAGTTTTTTTATTATCATCGAAAATAGAGCCTTTTTTGCCCCGAGAATCCATACTTTCAGTTCGGACGGCGGCCGTTTTTTCAAAAATCAATATTTGATTATGTCTTCCGTCCACTAGATAATGAAAACTAAATGCGTTTGATTATTTGTTTCCGAGAAGCAGTCGTCACCGCGAAGGACGCTTTTCAAACAGCGGTCTGCACAAACTCGTATCTAACGCATTTATTCATATTATCCAATATAAAAATGGTCAAAAACACTTGAAGCTCTAGGAAGATATGAAATGTCAAGAATTGTCTTGCGATTCATTGTCTACGAGGCTGCGAATAAATATGAAACTATTTCCTTCTTAGGGCCTATACACACGGCGTATTTTCGGCGCGCGTTTTTCAGTACAAAAAGCGTGTGCATCAAGTGTGTATCGCGTTTGTATCGCGTCGTCTTTGCGTAGAGAATACGCCGTGTGCATAGGCCTTTAGGATTATTTATCGTAACATTATAAAGTAGGCAAACTTCGTCGAGAATTATTCCCAGATCAATGATGTCGACGCTCTAGCGTAATGAGGCGAACCATTGTTAATTCGATTTTACCAGGACTCGAAAACCGCAGCCTCGGTATGTATGGCTCGGGCTCGCAGTAAACCGTCATGGTGCTTCCTCGTGCAGCAAGTACGATCCGTAAGTTATCCGAGGCAGTCAGTAGCCTCAGAGCCCAAATGGCATCACACGTACGAGCCTCAGTTGCTATAGTTACGAGGACGATGCTAGTGCTCGAACCCGGTCCAGAGTGAGCGAGCGAATCATGACCACAGCAGCTTTGTGCGTCGTGCAATCGAGACCCGAACCACCGCCAGCTGCCTCGGTTCTTGCCTCGGCCAGTCTGGACTCGGCTAATGATGCAAACTTCGGCACCGTCAAAGTTTGCATCATTATGTTTATAGAATTTTTGCTAAATCTGATTTTGTAATGATGTGACTAATTCCCCTGATAACCGTTTTACATTTATTCGTGGCTTTCTTACGAACAATCGAACGCAAGACAATTTTAATACTCCAAACCTCTACGGTCCCTGTGAACGGAGAGTAGCGAGTAGCTAAAGCCCCATCCTGTGGCAAGCAACATCGGGCCAATACCGCTTTTCCGTAGTTTTCATGTGCCCTACTCCCATTGCAACACAGCAGTACATTAATAAAGAGCGGCTGTGGGCAACACTGATCATTGAGCCCCTGGAAATCTAATAGTAACAAGACTAGAGTAAATGTGAACGGCACAGTGGCGTAAAGTAACGGCGAAGCTGTACGAGAAAGCTAACGATGAATAGTTGTAGATGAAAATGTGCAAAAGTGAATATCGAAAAAAGCAAACGTGCTTGACACTGCGCAGGTGAGTTTCCCAAACAAACCCAAACAAACTCACCGACTACAATGGCACCAGCTTTCGAATCGCCGAGCAAAGTTTCCTTGTACTTCCTCAAACTTTCGTCCTCCTTGTCGGCCTCGAGAATCTGTTCGATGGTCTTTTCAGGCGGCGGTTTGTAATTCGACTCAGCCTCTAATTCCTCCTCGGTGGCTTCGATATTTTCCAGCTCCGTTTCCGCCATTATATTCTGTATGAAAGACAAGAAATGCCTTTGAAAGAATTCACGAATAAAAAATAAATACGATGAACTCTCAAGATGATGCTGGGAATGTTGGGAGTTTGAAAAAAAAAGACGGCAGACTTTGAAAGTCTGGGAGTAAAAACCCAGGGAAAATATCTCGAGTGGCTGAACAAAGCACGTCGGGAATAAAAAACGACGAAAATACGAAGGGAGAGAGAGAGAGAAGGAAAGAACGACGAACTTGTTCTTGATGAGCAGGAGCAAAAAAAATCGCCGTGAAATGTAGAAAAAAAATAACTTCTCGGCTCGACGTTCGAAATTCGAATATTTCCGATACACTGGAGAATTGTAACCTCAAAGAGGGAGATTTTTTCGACAATGAGTCTCGGTCGAACGGCAACTTTTGGTTACATCCGGCGAAAGAGCCGAGTCTCGTTTTTCTCCAGGAAACAGGCAGAGATATAAAAAGCCATGTGTGAGTGATAAAACGTTTCTCCACTCACCGTGTTGTTCTATTTTTTTTTGCCTCTTTTATTCACTAATTTTCGTGTCGCCAATGTCGACGAGCGTAAAAAATAAATTACGTATTTTCTTCGCTGTCACGCCTATTGACACTCTCAGAGCGTTTTATTGACGTTCTCGATTACTTTCTTTTCCCCGTAGGAGATAAAGGAAAAAGCCGCTCCGTGTCGTGTCTCTTACGTTCGACGCGAGGCTACTTTTGGGCGAACGATCGAGAAACAACAATATGGCGTTGCGGGGCGAACGTACGAGACCCGAACTTACGCGAAATATGCGGTCCAAGATTGTACCAATTAGTCGGGAAATTTTCGCCCTCTAATTGCGATCGATCGAACGCTTCGCAACCCGCGCGTTTGTCGCAATAATTTTTGCGTGATATTTCGCAACGCCAGGATCGAAATAACGAGTGAAAATCGTCAGGTGAGGAGAATCCGACGGGAAGCCATATTGTTGATCGATAAAGCTTCATGAAGCGTCGGGCGTTCCCGGCCGTTTCCGTTGTTTCCGGCCCTACCGCCAAATTCGAACTTTTTCGAACGCTCCTACGGCTAATTTCCGTGCTTTGAAAATTGGATGACAGCGCGATTGCACTGCTGCTCTTTCGCCGGGTCTTGCATTCAAGGGCAGTCAAGAGTTTCTAATTTTTTTGATATGTAGATATGTCTAATAACTTTGAACTTTCCGTGAGTTCCGGTACATATTTTGCGGAAAAAAAATTAAAACTCGGAGAATTTATTTAACACAGTTCCTTATGAAAAGTCGCGAACTGAACGAAATTTTTTCGTCAATGTGACGATTCTTTCGGGACAACTGTGCTAAGATGGTTGGATTTTAAAAAATCTAAAATTATGTACTAGCATTTACTGCAACTTCAATATGGAATTTTCATTCGACGCTACGTCTAAAAGAAATCACTAAGCCTCAATTATGGATAAAAATTGTATTGCTCCGTCGTAAAAAATAATTGGAAAAATGAATCTTGCCGAACATAATTGTCGACATGGGAAACGATGCAATCTTCACTCTTTGGAAAGGAGGTTGGCGCGTTAGCTACAATCCAAGTATCCAAACCAAGTATACTGAGTCTTTACGAATTCTTTGAAATATCTTCACTACGAAACATGAGAGATAAAAATAGTTTAATGTGTACAATTTGACGTGCGGTTAGATGGCAAGACGTTCACGCTACGGTTTATGTAATTTCTTTTCCTATTTAGCACTAAGATAAAAGATTTCTAGCAACGGCTTCACGCAAACTAAACCGTTGTAAACATTTGGAAAAAAACCTCCATCCTGCCCATCGTAAACCATATTATATTCAATATTGAACCATCAAGGTTCAAGATTGCGAATCTTGACTGGCGTATGAAGAGCATTGCTGCCAATCTCAATAGTCCACAGTGTTACCGTATATCGGCAACACTTAACATTTATTTAATGGCAATGATAAATAATCTCGTGGCATAAACATAAGCAGGCATAATTATAAATTTCTTCAAAATTTCATTCCGAGTTGTATGAAAAATTCGCTGATGCAGGTTTTTTCATAATAAACTTCGATTATACTTTTTCAAGTTGGTAGTAACGCACCATTTTAATTCTAGTCATTCTAATTTACAAAATAAAGATATAATGCCGAATATTGTCCTTTAATTATATATTCCACTGTGGTCGAATATCCGTAAATGAATATGCATAAATGGAATATCCAATAAGTCGAATATCCATAAGTACGAATATCCATAAGTCGAATATCCATAAATACGAATATTCATAAGTACGAATATCCATAAGTCGAATATCCATAAGTGAGTGTAGAGTAAAAATGAGTGCCAGAAATTGCGGCAGGTAGAGATAAGTGAGTTTGTTTGTTTGGATTTATTTGGGTTATAATTTCTCTACCTCCCGCCATTTCTGGCACTCATTTCTACTCTATACTCACTCATGAATATTCGATTTATGGATATTCACTTATGGATATTCGGTTATGGAAATTCGACTTATGGATATTCTACCCCAATCATATATTTTATGAAAGATTAGGACATATATAATAACTCTCGTAATAAATAAATACTTCGTATGCATTTTTTTAGGTTCATTGAACAAAACATTTACAAACCGTCATGTGACTCAACTGGATCGCTCCAACCTCCTTAAGGCAGAAGATCCCTTTATCTTTCGAAAGTGTAATTTTTTGGATTAAATGTTAGTAAAACATGCGTAGAATATCGTACTAAACTTTTAGAGCAAAATTCGCACTCCTTCCGAAGTTGGAGCCTGTGTATAGACGCAGCATGTACAAAGGGATGGTCGGGGCTGAGAAACGCAGAAGTCACGTAAAGAGCGTATGGCCGACAATGAATTCGGGCGATCAGTCTCAACGTTTTAGAATCGTTAGACTTCAAAAGCGTTTTCCTGAGAACCACTTTTTCATACGCCCCGCACAAGATAACTCAAAAAGTATTTAAACGATTATTTAAAAAAAAGTTGCACACTTTTAGATAACATAATTACCGTATACTTTACCGGAAAGTTATTTTTTCCAATTACTTTTTCATGATCAGTTACTATACTAAAAATGTCATGAAATATACAACATTTTTTCATACGGTTTCTGTTTTTTTTTTTAATTTTCACTTTTCTTTGGAATTTTAGGTTCGCATGGAGCGTGTGGGTCTTAGAAATCTAAAACTTCTTGGTACATAACATTTAAATTATGTAGGATAAATAGTTTCGACACAAGAAAGCTGGGAAATGCGATTATTTTTGGCTGCCTAAAGGGTTCTCCCCCCTTAACGTATTGTTCTAAATACAAAGCTCCTTTGACTATAATCGATTCAGGAACAGCGATGTATCGATTTTATTGTTACGAAAACACTGAATACTCTTACATAGTTATTCCAGCTCCTTTCAACACTCCCTTTGTACTACAAATGTCCGGCAGAATAAAGTAAAATGAGTCGCATACTTTCAGCGATGTCGACCCTTGTTCGAGCTTAAAAACTTCACCAAATGAAAAATTAATCCACCCTTCATAAGTGAGGGCATTTTCCATCGTTAATTATATCGTAAAATACAAAGTCTAAAGGTATAATTAAATAGATGAAGGCTGTGTGGATGTATCACTAGTTGATTGATGATTCATCGCTACGCGTTGTAGTTTCTTTTTGTGGAAAAAGCTCTTTTTTTAAACATTTGGAACCTCGTTCGAAAAAACGGTTGCTTGGTAGTATGGGCGTTGGAATCTTTTTCAATTGGATTCTCAGACCGACTAATTTTAGACGTTGTTTTCTCGCAGGAGTCTGTGGCAATGTTTCAACAGTTTGCCCAGGCCATTCTGGTTACGAAAATTTCCTCTACAGTTCTCGATCTTCTCTGCCAGCAGCTCGGGATGAACTTTTCCCAGTTCGATGAGAGCATCTGCGAATGAACGAAAGATAAACTGTACAGTGTACGTACAAAGTGAAGTGTTCTAACCTTCTACCACTTAAAGTCCGTGCAGAACTGGCCGAAATTTCAAATTGTCAAGTATATCTCCTACATATCCGACAGATCGCGACACCGTAATTTTTCGGTGTTGAGTGTCACGTGTAGGGTGTCACATTACAATTTTAACACCGAAAAAATTTGGTGTCGACACCCATCTGAACAAGGCTGTCTTGGATGTTGACCCCCCCAAAAAAATGGTGTCGACACTGAATTGAGTGTCGACACCCAAAAAACTGTGTTGACACTGATCTGGACCTAGGCAGTTTTGGGTGTCAACACCCAAAAAAACGGTGTGAACACTGATTTAGGTGTCAACACCCAAAAAAACAGTGTGAACACTGATTTAGGTGTCAACACCCAAAAAAAACAGTGTAAACACTGATTTAGGTGTCGACACCTAAAAAAACAGTGTCAACATTAATTTGAGTGTCGACATACTTGGGAAACGGACTAGTTAATACCATCGATTTTATCAAATGTAAAACATTATGTGCCATGAATTCATGTACGCGTATATTATAATCTTAATAAAATTATAAATACTTGTAACATAAAAGAGTAAAATTTAAAAAATCAGTAAATTGTACCGCTCTTCTAAGCTTTCCAAGAATAATTTCAAATGTTATTGCTCTTATAATCGTTAAACCTTCCAAAAAGTCCCTCTTTTCATTAATTCATCCCAATATCCTAGAATGAGCTGAAAAATAAGTTGGGCATACATATGCTTGTATTCATTGTATGTAGGAAGGTGTGTGCACTGTAATTTTTCAGAATTTCGGTGTTGACACTCAAAAAAGGCATAACGACACGGAATTCATGCACGTGCACGAATATGGTGTCAACACTAAATTATTTATGTGTCGACACCGAAAACAGCCTCGGTCTAGATCAGTGTCAACACCGTTTTTTTGGGTGTCGACACCCAAATCAGTGTTGACACCTTTTTTTCTGGTAGTGACACCCAAAACAGGATAGGTCCAGATCCCCGTCAACACCGTTTTTTTTGCGTGTCGACACCGTCTTTTTGGGTGTCGACACCCAAATTAGTGTTGACACCTTTTTTGTTGGGTGTTGACATCCAAAACAACGTAGGTCCAGATCAGTGTCAACACCGTTTTTTTTTTGCATATCGACACCCAAATTGGTGTCAACACCGTTTTTTTGGTGTCAACTGGTCATTTGACACTCATCGCTTGGGTGTTGCAATCTGTCAGGGATGTGAGCTGAAATCAGCATTCGCAGGTGACACAATGTGCTCACTAAGCCTTTTTTGCGGTTGAAAATGCTTTTTCTAAAAATCAGTGTTTAGCCTGTACTTGTCAATATTTAACTCAAGTAAGGCAAAACTC
>OX632359.1:8750770-8755770 GCA_951751655.1 Ophion costatus
CGCGCCGTTTGTCTTCTCGCGACTCCGAGTGTCGTCGAGCAAAGCACACAGGCAAGCAATGGCCGCGGTTCTTATAGCCTCGGCGGCCCGACCGGCGGACCAAACGAGTCCGGGAAAAATAACGTCTCGCAATATCGAATCAACGAACACCCTTTTCCCCTCAATATGGCGCATCGTAACGTTTCGTCGTTGAAAATAATTCGCCAGTAGTATGAACAATTTTAATCGCAATTCCGGATCAGAATCGTTACCCATCGTCATCCGCAATATCGGCAGAACGATGTCGGTGTTTCGGGACGTTGCGACCGTGGCTCGAGTCAGACAAACTCGAAACATTTCCAACTGCGCACTGTGGATTGTCCAGGCTTCGCAAGAATCTTCCAGATCCGTTAGAATTGGCCGCAAATGAGCAACGAACAAATCGTCCGGTTCGGACAAGTCCTCGAGACGCGCGAGCTCCGCGAGAAGATTTTCGACCAGCGAAAGACTCTTCGCCTCTTGGCACGTTGATACGAGAGTGAAGAGGACCGTGAATAGTTCCTGGGCGATTTCCACGCAATCCTATGGGACACAAGGCATTTCGTCAGCGTAATTCGATACACGAAGGACATTTATTTACATGATTTGCATCCTTGTAGTATTTAGAATACGCAGGTTTGTTCGTTCGGGTTGTCAAAAACACTTTTTGAGGTAGAACGAGCGCGCTCTTGATTTCTATAGATTTTGTTCAAATTTTAACCGGACATTGTTCACATCATCATGCATGTTTGAGGGAAAATTCGGAACAGTCGACTATTTAGATTGCGAGATAATTGGTTTCAAAATTGCAACTTTTAGGACTGCAGAGTCTGCATTGACCGGAAGCCCGGTCACATAATTCGTCGTACCATTCTATTGTGTTTATAAATTGTGAAGAAAAGTTATTTTTACATAGCAAACTAGTTAATGAAAGAGTGAAAAAACGTTTCGACTGCCTTTACTATTCGGTTCTGCTAAAAACGTTCAGCAAAGACAGAATAATTTGTCGTAAAAAATATTCGTCCTCTGTAATAAGAAAAGACATGGCAACACCGCATCGTTCCACGTATCCAAGGACGTAAGTTTCCGCGGCATATTCAAAATAATACGACAATACAAAGTTTTATTTGGAAGTAAATTTCAATCGAACAAAGTTTTTAATCAGTTATCGATTGACCAACACTTTTATTTGTTAATGAAGATAACATGACCAATATGAAATATAAATATTTATAACGCGAATAGTTTTTTCATAACGATACGTCTCCCATCACACAGCGTGCTTGTCGAGTGTTATTTTTCGAAGACTCCAACACCTTCAACACATTTTTTCTTTTTGGCTTCGGCCATTGATGTCAGAGCTTTTATTTCACTGTCAACGGCTTTTTTCTTCCGCCACTTTCCTTTAAATCGAATTATGTTTGACATTTTTATTTTTTTCCGTGATGCACAGACTTTTCTTGCAGCTACGCGACAGCTCGTTACAGTGCTTCCACGATCTTTCATCCTCCGATATCTATAGTCGGGCAGCTAGCCTCGTATAGCATTTCTCGTACTGTAGAGTACAGTCCGAAGGAAAAGCTTTATTACGAAACTAGATTTATGCATATGCTCACGTGGCGCGTGATATTTTTGTTTCCGACGACCGCGCTAGGTCTACCTTAAATACGTTTTTTATAAAGTCAAAGTGTAAATGCGTATTTAGTGGGTACAGCATTTTTCAACGCGCGCGGCCCTGTATACCTTTAACGAACGAACCTGTTCGCATCACCTCTGCGCAATTGAACGGAAATTCAATTTTCGGGATTCTCGCCAGACGGTTTTTTTTTCCAAACATCATATAGAATTTTTTTTCGTCCGTTGGAGCAAAGAGCAGATAAAAAAAAATGTCTTCAAACGGCTGCCATCTTGTTATCGAAGGGTTTTTCGGAAAACGAAAAACGATAACGCCCCCAAATTTAGTTTCGTACAATAATGTGAAACCCGTTATTGTTTCAAAAGAACTGACATGGCATGACTTTATTTGCCGGGCAGCACAGCCGCCATTTTGCTTTTTTATAATAAATAAAATTGGAATTTATTCTCCATTGATAGAAGAATAAAATACGTTGAAACCCGTTTAAAAGTATTTGTTTTATATAAAAGACAATTCCCGAAACTCCATTCGTTATTTTCGTCTTGTACTTCTTTGAAACTTGCTTTTTGGCAAACGGTCATAAGCGATTCGCAGCAACGTGCCAGCTGTTCCTGATAACGTGACTTTTTGCTACGGCAGACGTGTGGTTGTTGCAAAAAATTGGCCACTTGGTGCAATTTCGGCTGAAGACTCGGGCACTCGCTGCCTCGCAGTATGCCCGCGAAGACTCGCAGATGTCCGGCCGTTATGACTTCCTCGAGGGTCGGAAGTACGAGGTGACAGTAGATCGATGGGGGAACGAAGTATCCCATGTACTCGGCAGCCAGCTCAACGTTCGTCACGACCCGCGGATCTTCGTCGTTGCAAGCTCTGCGGAAAGCAAAACGTCTTTTTACTGATGCATTTCGATCGTGGACGCGTAAACGCTGATTCATTTGCCAATCACTGAGTGGACGCCTACCTAACGAAACAAGCCGGCCACGAGATCATTAAGGGGAGGGTAGAGGTTCGCACTTTTGAAAAATCGATTTTTTTGTTGTCTTTTCTTAGAGTTAAACATTTCAAGAATATAATCCAAAAATGTCAAGTCAATCAGAGCAAAACTCTCGAAGTTATCGACTATCTAGTCCCGCTCCTCTAACACTGTAGCTCGCGCTTCAAACTGTGGCTAACACTTCAAACGCGTTTTTCTCGAAACCACTTTTTCAAAGTCCGTGTTCACTGCCATTTGAAAACTACATGACCGATTTATTTCAAACTTGGTACACACTTTCTACATATAAAATACCTCCCCCAACGGTTAGTTCGAGATCTTTGTTTTACATTAAGGGGGTTTTCCACCACCGAAATGGCGGAATTTTTCGTGAAAAATAGCACTTTTCACTTTCCATGACCACAAAAAATTTAGAAATGAAAGAAAAAATTATCAAAGACCGTTGGGGGGAGGATTTGATGATACTTTGACTAAATTTTAATGGTACTTGATTTCAGATAATTTGTAGCTGAGATACAGTGAACACCGCAAATCGTGTTTTTCCAAAGGCGTTCTTGGAAAAGCTTCGTCACCGGCTTGTTCGTGGATATTTTCGCGTACAAATTTCACGAAATGTTCTTGAAATGACACTTAACAATGTACAAAAGCTTTCAATAAATGTACTCTATCCATATAGATGAAAAAAAATCGCAAAAAAGTGTTTTCTTTCACGCTGAAACCCCTACCCTTCCCTTAAGATTCTTCCAATTAGATCGAGATCACTGGCTTGAATTGAATTTGTCAAGTTCGATGGCGCAAATCAGAGCTGGAAAATTTGATTGATTAAGGGGTCAGGCTACTGTGAAAATTTGAAAAAATCGTTCGTCGCTTGAAGCAGCTCAAATTAGAGAGGAAGTTCCAACATATGGTGCAGGAATCACAGATTAAAGGTGAAGAAAACGCGTTTTTTGACGAAACTACGTTTTTCAAAAATACCGGAATTTTGGTATACTTATTCCGAAAATTTGATACACTTATTCAGGATAATACTAGTTCAGTCTTGACCGACGTTTAGCTTCTTAACATTTTTTCCCTAAGTTATTAACGATAATATCATTTTTGCTCGAAAAATAGAAAGAAAATAATTTTTTTCAACATTGAAACACGATAACGAAAAAGGTCGGTCGAGTTTTAGTCAACATTATCTATTTGAAGAAAATAACTCGTTTTTTTGTTGTTTCAGATCAATGAGGTGGCCTAAATCAAGTACACGTTGAGACTTTCACGTTCAAGGATCTTTTTCGAGATTGTTGATAACTTCTTTAAGTATCAATATTTTATGAAATTTGGTACACAATGGTTAATGTACTAACAAATAAATGTCAGACGATTTTGGAATTAACTTATTAACTGAATTTTTTTTTTAATCCCCCCATTTTCGGGCTGTTACGGTAGTCTAACTCCTTAAGGCGGTCACCCCGTGTGATATGTTGAAAAAATCGAACGTTTTTTTGCATTAATTGATTCCTAAACGTGTGTCGAATCCGCTGGTAAAGTGATTTTCCAATATTCGAAGTCGTTGGAAAGTTACAGCAGTAACGGTGACTAAAGTTTTAAAGTTTCATAATTTAAATCGTATTTGAACTTTTAAACCGCGTTTTTCTTAAAACTGTGTTTTTCTGATGTCTCCACGATATCTCAAAAAACGGTTTGACCGATCGCTTTGAAATTTTGACGGTAGAGTCGGCACATGTATAGTCATCGATTAACCTCAAATAATGCAAAAATTTCGAGCGTTTTTTTCGTAACAAGATAACCGAAAAAAAATCATGAAATTTAAAAATTAATTTTCAAAAACGTGTTAATTATTCAATTTTCCATATTCTCGAATGATTCTAGTTCACTTGATATCCACAGCTTCATATATTGAAATGCCGTTTAGTGTTTTCATTCGGAGTGTCTCCCCGTCTGGTTATCGGACGAATAAGCGTATGTTATTCGTTCGGATAGCGGCTCAGTTCACGCCGTATTTCCAGTAGGCGTACATATTACTGTGATTCGTGTAAGCTAATATCCGGACGAATAACATGTACATAATTGTCCGGATAGATTGTGTTAAATTGTTAAACAAACTATCCGGACGAATCATTTACACGTAGTCATCCGAAGAAAATTTTTATGATTTTGTTTGGGTTTGGGTTGGTTAGTTGGGTTTGGGTTTGTTTTGTTGGTTTTGTTTGGGTTTTGGTTTTTTGTTTGCGTTTGGGTTGGTTTGTTTGAGTTGGTTTTGTTTGGGTTTTGGTTTGTTTGTTTTGGTTTGTTTGTTTGGGTTTGTGTTGCTTGGCTTGGGTTGGTTGATTTTGAGTTTTTTGG
>OX632359.1:8763270-8808270 GCA_951751655.1 Ophion costatus
ATCGTACGGGAATGCAAGAAAAATCCAACTTCAACGGTACGATCCATAAATGAAAAATTGTGGTTAATTTCGGACGAACATATCGACAAAGCAAATGTGAAAGGAACGATCACTTCCACGGGGTCAAAAAAGAGTCTACATTTATTTTACCCACAGCTGCTCTGATTGATGTTTACTTATGTTGATTATTCGTATTATCGATTATAGTGTGCCAAATATTGTGGTAAATGTTGAATTAATTGCACGTGAACAAATAAAAACTGAAAAATTCGATTGTCAACGACTCGATAGTAATCTTCGTAATAATATTAACGTAATAAAATTCAAGCCTATTACAATAGGCCTAAGTCACCTCAGCGGAATTAACACGATAGGCAGAATATAATTATACATATTATTGATACGTGATAAATGATAAAACTCCATAAATTGTTGTTCGCATATTTTGTGGGGACTTCTATTCAAATTAATTTCAAAACAAAGCTAGGTTATGTTCGCCAAACGCATCAGCTGTCACTCGCGACGTTGGTAAGTCTGTGGGTGCTATGTCGTCGTTCTGACCATTTTCAACCGGAAATCGAAACTTTCTTGTAATGTAGTGCTTCAACTACACGGTGAACATTGATTTTCTTATTTTTTACAATATCTATTATATCCAATCTATCGAATTTCAGTTTTCCAACGGGTTCAGTTGGATACGTGAGCAGAAAAACAACGATCACCGCACTTCCGGTTGACCGTCTCCATAAGACGACGTACTTCGGTAACTCAAAGTGCTCGGGTTTGCACTTTTGTTGCGAAAAACCTAAACTGTCAAGATAAGTCAAATTGTGGCAATAGACGCAAAAACTATTCGTCAAAATCATAGAAAAAATTTCAAATCCGACAGTTGGATTCGTAATAATGATCGTACCTCCTTCAATATAACGCTAAGGCTAGCCGTCCAGTTATCGGACGAATAAGCGTATGATATTCGTCCAGGTAGCGGCTAATTTCACGCGCTTCACGCTGTACACCGCCCCAAACAAAGAATCCCAAACAAAACAAACCTAAACGCAAACAAACCACTTCAAAAACAAACGCAAATAATACAAACCCAAACCCACACAAAACCAACCAACCCAAAAAACCCAAACAAAACTAACCAACCCAAAAACGAATTAAAAAACCCAAACAAAGCCAACCAACCCAAAAAACCGAAACAAAACCAACCAAGCCAAACCCAAACAAAAATCAACCAACCCAAAAAACCCAAACAAATCAACCAACCCACACAAAACCAGCCAACCTAAACAAACCCAAACAAAACCAACCAAGCCAAACCCAAACAAAAATCAACCAACCCAAACCCAAAAAAACCAACGAACCCAAAAAAAACCCAAACCCAAACAAAAACCAACCGACCCAAACCAAATAAACGCAAGCAAACCAACGCAAACAACACAAACCCAAAACCCAAACGAAACGAACCAACCCAAACCAAACACAACTAACCAACCTAACCCAAACAAACCCTGACACAACGAACCAACCCAAACCCAAACAAAATTATAGAGATTTTTTTCGGATGACTACGTGTACATTATTCCTCCGGATAGTTTGTTTAACAATGCAACGCATTCTATCCGGTCAATTATATATATGTTATTCGTCCGGATACTAGCTTACACGAATCACAATGATATGTACGCCTACTGGAAATACGGCGTGAACTGAGCCGCTATCCGGACGAATAACATACGCTTATTCGTCCGATGACCGGACGGCGAGACACTCCGTAAATTATAAATGAAAAGATACCTCAATCTTTACTGGGCTCACTCGATTCTTTCCCTGCTGAAGAAAATCTCGAAAGAACGCTTTTTGGATCTTCCAATTGAGGCTCCCTTCATGATAAAAAAAAATCGTGTTTCTGTCTCTTCACGCTTACCGAGTCTGACTGCGCCGCTCTGATCGAAGAGTCTCTCGGCCATTGGCGTTGCAACGTCTTCCATCGATTTGCTGTTCCCATAGAGCATAATTTGACCGATCGCTCGTATGCTCGCGACCCGAACTTTCCAGTGTTGATGAGTAAAGTTGGTCAGCGTCGGCTTGACGAGGCTCCCGGATCGCGAGTAAAATTGCTCGGGTATCAATTGCGCCAATTCCTCGATGCACCGGCAAGCCTCGCGTTTTATTTCCGGATAATTGTCGGTCACGGTGCGCGCGAGTACAGCGACAAAATCGTCGTAATAAACGCTCAAATGTATTCCGTATTTTCCAACAACGAGACGCAAAAGTATCAGGCAATTGAGTCTGACTTCCTCGCTCGGTTCCAGCAGCTCTTGAGCGCTCAAACGCCTCGACATTATCGTCAGCAGGTGAACGATATTTTTATCATCGATCGGTAAAACGTTCAGAAATTTTTTCCACATTTCGATCGTCAAGTTTCGACAGTACTCCGCCTCGTCGGTCAAACTACGAGCCAATTGTTTACTCACGATTTCCCAAATCTTCGTGTACTCCACAGTGCTCCAGTCACCCTCCGAGACACAAGCGTACAATTCCTCGAGGGCTTTCTTTCTACGTCCCTTTTCATCTGCTTGCAGAGATACGCAAATTCTGCTCAATTGCAACTCGTTTATTCGCGACATTTCGACGATTCTTCTCTATGAATTTTGCTTCACCGGCTCGAGATTTTTCCCAGCGGAATTCTTCGTTTTATGACGTAACTCGCGAACGGTAAAACGGTTGCCTGGTTTCACGGAGTCATGACAACGCGTTTGTCGGTATACACTTTTCATTACTTTTTTTCCATCCTCGCGATATTCCTTTTTTCGCTACTTCTTTTTCACGGACTAATCGACTAAATTGCATCGACAGAGGCGAATTCACGTTGAGGATGTATGGGCCATGTATTTGTAGGCAACGGTGCCGAAATTTGAATCATAAGTGCACAGATGTAAGGTTAGCCACATTTCCAGTTAAAAGTGTTCTTTTATTCAAATTGTTTTACCCGCGTTTGGTAATATTTAAGGGGCTAGCCTACTGTGAACATTTGAGCAAAACGATATTCGCTTGGGGCAACTCAAGTTCAATTGAAGAGAAGGGTAAATTTATTGTCATAACGATAGAACCGCTAGTGTAACTTTGAACGTGTTTTTCTCGAAACGGTGTACACGATTTCTCGACATCTGATGAACGGATTGACTTGAAATTTCGTACACTCATTCGGTGTAATAGTAGTTTAGTCTTGACCGACGTTTTTCTCAACATTTTTGTTCATTAGATAATAAGAATAATGGTAAGTTTTCCTTAAAAAATCGAGAAAAAATTCAAATGATTTTTTGTTATTATTGAAAGTCGATAACAAAAACGCTCGTTCAAATCTTAGCCAATATTATCTGTTTTGAGAAGGAAAAAAAACCTCGTTTTTGTTTCGGGTCAACCGGATGGCCAAAATCAAGCCCACCGCCGAGCCCCTCACGTTCAAAGGTCCTTCACGAGATTGTTTATAACTTCTTTAATTATCAATATATATATTAATAATTAAATATATTATATAATATATATATATATATATATATATATATATATTAATTAATTAATTAATTAATTAATTAATTAATAATTAAATATATTATATAATAATAATATATTAATATAATATATCTTAATGAAATTTTTTCCACAACTTTGTTGATGCACATCCAAATTAATGCCCAAAAGATTTTTCAATCATCTTACGTATTCCTTCACGACTGATTTTTTAAAATAATTTGACCGATTTTCAGACCGTCACGGTAGACCCTTAAGGGGTCGTCACGGTGTAAAGTTTTCAAAAAATCGACTTTTTTTGCATTATCCGATAAGATCGTGAGAACTTCTTTTTTTCGAAGACATTTTCAACCATTAAAAAAGTGTGATAAAAGATAGAAATAAACGTTGAAAATGTTATTTTCTGCTCTTTACGGGTGCTTTGATTTGACGTTAAAAAATCAGACCGATTAGCGTATTTTAACCATCCGCAAAAAAGTCGCGGAAATCAGCTATCTTTCGGCCCGTTACACTGTGATCCCTTAGCTCCATTGGGGCAAAACTTTGGCGAGTATGTCGCGCCCGCGACGTCATGGGACAGCCAACCGAGCAAGTGAGCAGAATTTCAGTACGTGCAATTAAACACACCGCGATTACGTAGCGAATGATTGTGAAATTTTCCAGAAAGGTTCTTCCATACGTAAATTACCAGCGGCAAATATCTAAATCATTCCGTGCCATGTTCTCGTTGTACTTTTTTTTTCTCGTCATACGTGAGAGTAAAACAACATGCCATCCGAACGCGTGCAAAACTATTGAAGCTTAACCCTTTGAAGCACAGTGACGAACTGGTATGTCACCTACTTCCACTCTGTTTTTCTTGAATAAAATTATTTTTTAGCGCATAACGACGAATGTAAATGTATATTTAGGATTTTAGGAGATCAATTGTTACTAAAATATCACTATTAAGGACTTATGTTGCACTTAGTGGATGTTGATCATCACTACGGTACAAAAAAAACACGTTTTTTAGACAATAAATGTAATTGTGCCTAATCTAGCAGGTAAACCATACACAAAAAATGAATCCAGAGGCGTTTTTTGGGTCGCTGATTGCGAATTCGAGCTCAAAATCCAGAAATTCAAAATGGCGAATCCAATATGGCGGACCAAAACCGGAGATTTTACTGGAATTACTAAAACATCGGAGTTGCTCAATATGTTTATTCGGTTATACTGAATTTCTAATGGAATTACGCTTTTAGCATTACCCGGAGCTAACGGCGAGGACGTAGCGAGTTTCAGGCTCCATATCTTTGTTTTTTTACTTTTTTTTATTTTTTTTCTGCTTTTTTATTTTGTTTTTTTTGCGTTTTTATTTTTTATATATTTTTTCACTATTTCATATTTATTTGTACCTAAAGACTAAAATCGTTTTGGGTGTGGTAGGCCGCAAAACAATTGCGATTTACGTTTAAATTATAAGCTCAGATTAGTATCAGTGACCAAGCCAGATTTGTGTTTCATTATCCTATATTGGAACTGGCATTTTTATTGCTCAATGTTGAACTGAGATTCGAATTCAATGACTCAAAAAAACCCTGCATATGGAGTTTCATCTTCATCAAGCTACTTTGAGCATTTTGGTCCGTCATATCGGATCCGCCATCTTGAGTTTCCAAATTTTGAGTGGAGACTTGTAATCAGCGACCACGGAAACCCCCGAGTACCAACTTTCGCTTTCATCAAACGATTTTTGCATTTATGGTCAGCCATATTGGATCCGCCATCTTGAGTTTCCAAATTTTGAGTGCAGAATTTTAATCAGCGACCCCGCAAACCTCCGAGTACCAACTTTCGCTTTCATCAAGCGATTTTTGCATTTATGGTCCGCCATATTGGACCCACCATCTTGAATTTCCAAATTTTGAGTGGAGACTTGTAATCAGCGACCCCGAAAACACCCGAGTATCAACTTTCGCTTTCATCAAATGATTTTTGTATTTATGGTCCGCCATATTGGATCCGCCATCTTGAATTTCCAAATTTTGAGTGGAGACTTGTAATCAGCGACCCCGAAAACACCCGAGTATCAACTTTCGCTTTCATCAAATGATTTTTGTATTTATGGTCCGCCATATTGGATCCGCCATCTTGAATTTCCAAATTTTGAGTGCAGATTTGTAATCAGCGACCCCGAAAACCCCCGAGTACCAACTTTCGCTTTCATCAAACGATTTTTGTATTTATGGTCCGCCATATTGGATCCGCCATCTTGAATTTCCAAATTTTGAGTGCAGATTTGTAATCAGCGACCCCGAAAACCCCCGAGTACCAGCTTTCGCTTTCATCAAACGATTTTTGTATTTATGGTCCACCATATTGGATCCGCCATCTTGAATTTCCAAATTTTGAGATCAGATTTGTAATCAGCGACCCCGAAAACCCCCGAGTACCAACTTTCGCTTTCATCAAACAATTTTTTGCATTTGTGGTCCACCATATTGGATCCGCCATTTTGAATTTTTGAATTTTGAGTGCAGATTTGTAATCAGCGACCCCGAAAACCTCCGAGTACAAAATTTTGAGCTGATTGCACGTAAGGAAAAATGTATGCTTCAAAGGGTTAAAAGTGTAATAACTGTTCAAAAAGTTAGTGGTTTGATTCGAAATTTTTTCGTGCAGACTTAGAACAAACGAAGCAACGACGGTTTCAACTTTTATCGTCATGATGGTAATTTCGGAAGCGTCGTATACGTCCTCAACGTTGGATTCGTGGCCGAGTTAAATTTGAGTGAATGTAAATGAAATGTATTTATTGAAATATCGTTCTTGCTACATATGCGCGACCGGAGACGCGATACTACTCCTAATACGACCAGGAACGCCTATCGTTACATTATTCGTAAATTTATCTCTCTCCCTCCTCTCCTTCCCTCGCCCTCCTCTTAGACACGAAGAAACGCACTACCTTCTCTTTAACTTATACGCAATTGATTACTCGATTTTCGTAAAACGAACACGGCTTCTTTCTCTTTGCTCCCCTGTATTCGTTTAATCGATAATACTTTATAGGACTTGTTCTACTTCTACATGTATGATACTTTCACGCGCCGTTCCCGCCACTTCGTACTGTTTTCTCGTTTTCATTATTCAAGAACGTTTTTTCTCGAGGCTGATTGGATATTCGATCTATCGATCGGTGTGTCTATCGGTTTTTCGTTCCGACTCAATGGACAGAAAAAATAATGAATGTATATGCACTACCGTTGAAAAGTTTGGAGATACTTCAACGTTTGTCCATCAGTGACAACTTTTTTTTTGTCGAACTCCACAGTTTTCTGATTAAAACGCATTTTTTCGCAACTGCACTACTTTACAAAAAGCCGAACAATCGTGCGGAAGAAAATGGGGAAAAAATATTTCACATGCAAAGTGGAAGTAAATTCCGGCTCTTTCGAGTCGCTAAGATTCCCATCGGCATTTTCCAAACAATTACACGCCAGTTTACGGGAGTTGGAAAATCGCCAAAAAAATAGCGATTCTCCAGATCACCTGGTGAGTAAAAAAAACGTGGTAGAGAATAGAAAAGGAAACACATTATGGAGCTTGTCTTTTTATCTTTCGAATGCTACATCGAGCATTGCGCCTTTTGCAACCAAGATGTGTCGTTCGGCTAGAATATTTGAAGTGCACTCGTACTGTTCCCCGGTAGTGTATAAGTCTTTGATTGTATAGCGAAAAGGACGAAAAACACGAGTTGCGGACGGAGATTATTCACGGTTGCCTCGTGTATATGTTTCAATGATTCGATTCTTTTCCCCCGTATAAATAACGAAAACTTTTGTTCACGAGGAAATCGGAAAATCTGTGTTCCCGCACGTCTCCTCGATCCCCCCGCTCGATTCTCCTGCTTTCGCAAAAAAAAGAAACGTACAAAAAAGTAAACGAAATTCTCATCGTCGTTCCAGCTCCAACCCCTTCAACTTCCAGAAGTTGAAAAGAAAATTTCGTCGGCAAAGCCGCGAGTCATTGACGATGGGAAGCTCGTTTTATCTGTTTTTGACTCTGTCGTCTTTTTCCACGGAAAAAAGTGTGTGTATAAAAATATTATAGAAAAATCGCGGAATTTGAGGTGTTCTCTTTTTTTTTTATAAAGATGTGTGTTCGATAATATGTATATAAGTGTGTAGGTGTGTATATATAATGGTCCCTGACACGGAACGATTACGTAAAAGTTGATTCTCCACGATTGCTTTGTTTCTATTAAAGTCCAATGGTGATATATATATTTTTGTGTTAACCGATTTCTTTGCCCTTTTTGTTTCGTAAATTGATTTGTGGTGAAAAAAAAAAGTTCGATCAACAATTATCGTTTGTTTAGCTTTTTGTCTCCTTGCTATATTGATTCGTTCCATGCCCAGCCTATTTGCCATTGGAAATGCTCTCTCTTGCTGTCTCCCTCCCTCCCTCCTCCCCCCCCTCCCCCTTAACCCCTCCCTTTCCTTTTCTTGACGTTGCTTATGGATCTCGACTCTTAGTCCTCCGTCGTGACGTTCTTGAAAAGATACGACATCGATTCCTTGTTGTGAATTCGTCGTATAGCTTCTGCCAGCAGAACACTTATGTCGACCGTTTTTATTTTCGCGCATTGGCTCTTCTGCAACTCGTGGGGAATCGTGTTGGTCACGACGACCTGGCGCGGACAAAAGGAAACTCGAATTATCATCGACAATGGAAAATAATACTGTTCGACTTTACGTACTTTGCAAAATTGTTTAATTTTCCGAAATTCTTTCGGGAAAAATAAGATTTTTCAATAAATGAAATTATAAAAGTGTCCTTTGATTTTATGGATGCTCTTTTGGCCGAAAATAACGTAGTGTTGAAAAAATTCATACACATGCGATAAAAAATATACTGTTAGTTCTATTGTGTTGAAGTTTGCATCGTTGGAGTGCAATGAAAATTATTATTTGTCAACTGCTCAAATTTCTTTTGGCAAATTTTTGTGTCGGAAATTCCTCGATAATTTTTTGAATCTCTCATTTAGAGATCTAGAATTGAAGCATGCAAAAAATATTTTGCAAAATAATAAACATAAGACCATGAAAATTTGAAAAAGAATTTTCGTTGCATTTTGACGATGCAAACTTCGAGACCGTTTAGTTTTTTCATACTTTTTTAGGCGAACAAATATTCGCTTTTGGAGTAAGATGGCCTTATAAAAAAAAACCTTTTTCGTACGAATATTTTTTTCTTTAGACCTACTTTTTATGCTCATTGTCGAATAAATGCTTCCAATAAACACAAATAAATGTAATACTCTCAGATGACGTTGAAGTTTGCATCGTTGGAATGCACGGGAATCAATTATTTTCAATTACTTGAATTTTTTGCCCTCTTTGGCCGTGAAAATCATTCAAACGTTTCTACGTATTCTCGTTGGAAATTTGCGACCTCAATTTGCAAACAAGGCTTTAGATAATGATAAAAATTAAGAAATATATAAATAAGCAATAAAAATTAAAGCATCGGTGCATCCGAAGTATGCAAACGTCCGCCATACTCTCAGATCGCTCCAACCTACATCATTAAATGCAAAAAACTGGAGAATTAATTTTTCTCTTGACTATCCTTCCTAAAACTAGCAATTCATCGATCCAAATATCGAAGATCCGCAAAAATTCTCCAGATTCGACGTTATCGTGCGTCCGCGTAAGTTCCACATTACAGACGTTCGAAATATCGATGCGAATTGTATGTACCTCGTCGATGGGCGATTCCTCGATCAATTTCGGGGCGTCCGAGCTCAGCAAGCCGTGAGTGGCGAGGATGTAAATCTTTATGGCGCCTCGTTCCTTCAACAGTTCGGCGGCTGCGACGAAACTTTGCATGTCGTCAACCATGTCATCCTGAAAGAAAAATGGCCGTGCGCGATGATCAAGCATCTCGCAAACGTCCTCGAGACAGACACATAGTCGCGAATGAAAATAGACCAGAAAACGAGTGAGGGGAACCGTGAAAAAAAAACAAACAATCGTACGAAGCAGAATTGGGCAGCAGACATAACTTTTGTAATTTCATTACCCTTAAATTACAATTACTGTAAATAACTGCAATCTTTAGTCACTAATTACAATTACGGGAAATAATTATAAATTTTTATTTATCAATTACAGTTACTATAAACAATTGTAATTTTCCGATTATCAGCTACAATTACGCGAAATAATTGTAATTTTTTTGTTGCCAAATGAAATTACTTGAAAAAATTGTAATTTTTTGCTGCTAATTACAATTACTTGGAAGAATTGTAATTTTTCCGTTATCAATTACAATTCCCTGGAAAAAATAGTATTTTTTGTATTATTCATTACAATTACTTGGGAAAATTGTTACTTTTTTATATCAACTACAATTTTCTTACGATTAGCCCTTTAACGTCACAAAGACACTTTTCACAAGTCTTCTTTTCGACGTGATTATTTACCATGAAAATGTCGGGAAAAAAATTCCAAAAGTACCTTGTCGACTATTTTCAAGGCCGCTCTTTCGAATGGCGCAACTCAAATTTCGCTAAAATTATTTTTTACACAATATTTTTGCAAAATATTGTATAAAAAAGCTTCGTTTTTACGAAAAAAAAAAACGAGATATTCATTTCGATGCATAGAATTCTCTCAAGCAAAAAGAATCTAATGAAACCATACTGCGTGGTTTACTATTACTGAAAGTAATTTTAATAATTTCTGATTTAATTACAATGACTGAAAATAATTGTAACGATTTCTGATTCAATCACAATCACTGAAAGTAATTTTAATGAACTTCGATTTAATTAAAATGTCTCAATACAATTTAAATTAACTCCAATTTAATTACAATTACTGGAAATAATTTCAATGGACTCCAATTCAATTACAATTGCCGAAAGTAATTTCAATGAACTCCGATTCAATTATTATTACTAAAAGTAATTTTAATGGAATACGATTTAATTACAAATTACCTTTAGTAATTTGTAATTGTTAATTTTTTGTTACAATTTTGCCCAGCCCTGGTACGAGGAAACGCGAAAATAAGCGAGTAAAAATGAGGAAAAAAAAAAGAGAATTAAAATAATCGCATTATCTCGAGGTGAAACGGAATGACTTTTTCGACACGTCAAATTCTTCGAGCAGCGTCGAAAACACGACCAGACAGTTGTGAAACGAAAGGGCATTTGTAATGTTTTCGTTTCGACAACAACCCGTGCGTTCGTCGAACCATTCTTACCACCATTATGGCAATGTGTCCGCTGACATCACCGACCACGTTTATCGGTGGCTTTTCCTTAGCCGGATGCACGGGAACGCCGACACCGACCTCCATCGTTCTCGACGACATGAGGATCGCGGGCGGCGGCGAGTAACGACCGTCGTTCATATCAGACTCCGACTCTCTTTGCTCGCCGTGTATAACCGCGATACCCACTCGAAGACGTTCCGCGTAGCTCGTTGCTTTCTTCGCGCTTCCTGGATTTTTTGCGACAATAACCGAATTTTTGTAATCAGGAATCTACGACAGAAATACATTATTTGAGAAAAACAATGGCAACGTACATATGCGAGCTGTTGTAACATAATTAGGCTACTGTGAAAATGCCAAAACGCTCGTTCGTCGCTCGAGGGCAACTCGCACCTAGCCCGACTATTTTTGAGGCGTTACGTTAAACTATAGTTTTTGTACTCAAAAATGAATAAAAAAGAATTAAACATTTTTTTAAAGTCTATTTCAAGACTTTATTTATCAAGCCCGAAAACTTTTATACTCATACCTTTTATAAAATCTTCAAAAAAAAATCGTGGCCCCTTAAGATTTTTGTTACGTTATTAACAATAACGATATAATTTTTGTTTCTCGAAGAATCGAAGATAAAATTAACATTTTTTTTGATGATTGAAACACGATGACAAAAAAAGCTCAAGTCTTATAACAAACGTATATCTCAAGTGTCCGCCTTCGATTCCGTTGAAACTCGTATATGTGATAAAGCATTGAAAACTATTAGACACGTATTTTTTTAATCTGCGGAGAAACGTTTTTGAGGGGAGCATCGACCGCTAAAAAGAAGGAGTCACCCTTATTTTTTTTTCAATGGTTTTATAGTGTACGGTTGGTGTATATTGGAATCAAAAAAAATTAGAAGACGGCTGGTTTTTTGACAGATGAATTTGTAGGTGCTGCGGGTGCTAAATCCAAGTTTGCCTAAAAATTGGGGTGTAGAGTTTTTTTTCAGGGGATGAAGGGGGATGGAGGTCGATTAATGGCAAACTACAACCCCCACGAGGTCGGCGCTGAGAGACAAAATGTCCAGAAAAATCCGGGCTTTATTTTTGTCCACAGCGCCGAAGTCGTGGAAGTTCATTTTCGCAATTTATATAATCCTGTCTCTTATATCCATTCTTTCGCTTCCTACCTTACCAAAGATACTGTATTTTATTTCTTTTTGTATAGTTCTTGTTTTTTCAACTTGAGGCAAAGAAAAACCTCAATCGAATTTTTTTGTGCTCAGATAAGTGACAAAAATGCCGAAGTCAATTCTAAACTGTCAAATTTCTGAGTTCCGGTCACTAGGTAAAGAATGTACCTTACCATATGTGAGTGTAAGACAACGTGCGATCTGAACGCATGCAAAACTACTGCGAAATAAAAGCGTTATAATTGTTCAACGGGTGAGTGCATCGATTCCAAACGTTACGTGCACTCTTAGGACGAACGAACTAATAATGCTTTTAAGCTTTATCGTCACGGTGGTATCTTTGCAAGAGTCGTATACGTCCTTAACGTTGATTTCGCGCCGAGCTAAAATTGAATGAACGGCAGGTTACATAAACATAAATTGCATCCTTAAAGTGTTTGGCACACGTGGGTAAAAGGGTATTTTCATATCTGAGGTATTTTAGAATCGACAGGCTGCTGAGCGGAACCGTCCGCCGGCTGGAAAACAGCTAGCTGAGGCGCTCGGAGCGTTTTTCATGCATCAGGAAGCGATTTTTGTCAAACATTGATTTAGAATCTTTTTTGTCCGTTGAAGCAAAAAAAAATGGGCAAAAATTTGGGGGTTTTTTTAACCCTTTCAGTCACAGGGGGACGGCTACGGTCCCACCCTTTAAAAAATCACCTCGGAGCTCTAATATTGAACCAATGCCTCTGAAAAATACGGATCGAGGAGTTTTTTGAGTCGCTGATCACGGATATGAGGTCAGATTTTGAAAATTCAAAATGATAGATCTGATATAGTCGATCCAACTCGGCAATGTAACAGTAAAAATTTCAATCATATAAAATCCTACTTTATCAGGAATATTCCTTCAAATATACATTAGAAATAAATATTTCAGTTAATTTGAGATCATTCTGCAACCAAAATAATTTATGACTGCAAAATTAAAATCCGTGTTTTAGATTCAAAAGAATTTTGAAAATCTAATGCCGGATTCGTGATCAGCGACCCCGAAAACCCCCGAGTACAAAGTTTTAGAAGAATCAATAAGTATTTGGAATTTCACGTCCGCCATTTTGAATTTTGACAATCTAATGCCGGATTCGTAATCAGCGACCCCGAAAACCCCCGAGTACAAAGTTTTAGAAGAATGAATAAGTATTTGGAATTTCACGCCCGCCATATTGGATCCGCGATTTTGAATTTTGAAAATCTAATGCCGGATTCGTAATCAGCGACCCCGAAAACCCCCGAGTACAAAGTTTTAGAAGAATTAATAAGTATTTGGAATTTTACGTCCGCCATATTGGATCCGCCATTTTGAATTTTGAAAATCTAATGCCAGATTCGTAATCAGCGACCCCGAAAACCCCCGAGTACAAAGTTTTAGAAGAATTAATAAGTATTTGGAACTTCACGTCCGCCATATTGGATCGGTTATTTTGAATTTTGAAAATCTAATGCCGGATTCGTAATCAGCGACCCCGAAAACCCCGAGTACAACGTTTTAGAAGGATTAATAAGTATTTGGAATTTCACGTCCGCCATATTGGATCGGTCATTTTGAATTTTGAAAATCTAATGCCGAATTCGTAATCAGCGACCCCGAAAACCCCCGAGTACCAATTTTCATTAAAATCGGTGCGGATGAAAAATGCATGACTGAAAGGGTTAAACTGACTAAAAGGGTTAAGCATGCCTGAAAGCTCTCCAAATTTAGTCTAGTTTAATCATTTTTAACCCCTTTTTGTTTCAGTCGAATCGTCAAGATCGCGGACCGCCCCGCGCAGACCGAAACACGCCGTGCATGGCTTTATTTGACCGGAGCTGGAGCCGCCTTTTTGGAGTTTTTTTTACAAATAAAATTGTAATTTACTCTTGATCAAAAGAAGAATAAAATACATTGAAACCCGTGTTCAAAAGGATTTATTTTATATTAAAAAAATATGTCCGATGTTCATGCATTTTCTATGTCTGTTTTATTTATGATTGGGTTCGATTCTCGCTGCTACCGTTTTCTTTGTTAATTTTTTTTCAATGTACTGCAATCGTCAACGATTTATTATTGAATTTAAATCTATTCAAGCAGTTCATTTATTTAATTAGGTGAAGTTTTAAACGAAAACAAAAATTCCGAAAATTCTTGCAATTATGTGCGCCACTTTTTTTTCATTATCAGAAATAATTTAACAATTTTTAGGGTGATGTTGATCGTAGAAAGATTTGAAACATACATGTGATGTATATCTCCATGGCCTAGTCGAACATCTAATTAAAAGACTACAAAGTGCCTCCGAATTGTTCCAACAACAGCGAGAATTATCGTCAAGAGAAGACGGAATTAAAATAAATTTGATCGTGCAGCATCCATTCAGTGCTCCCGTTTTTATCCCTATGATCCAGTACGCTAGGTTTTCGTCCAAATTGACAAAAGAAAAACCTTCGTTTCAAAACTCGAATGAAGTATGCTTTCCAATGGAGCATGTTTCGGAAAAATGTAACTGCTCAAACAATGCTTTTATAAAATATGCCTGGTGTGACAAATATGTGTGTTCAAATGTTTTCACGATGAATACCACCCTAAAAATTGTAAAATTATTACACGGCGATAGCGTGCACAATCAATTGCAAGAATTTTTGGAATTTTTATTTTCGATAAAAACTTCACTTTATTATATAAATTGACTGCTTGAATAGATTTAAATTGTACAATAAACAGTTGAACATTGCGAAATGAAAAAAAAAATTGAAAGATGATGACAGGCGATGCGCTTGACCACTGCGCTATGCCGCTGACTTGGAAACGGTTAAAAAAATATCACTCAAGCTCTACTCGGAAATCTTTGGAGCGCGTTTTGCGCTTTCCTGTAACCCACGCAGGCGAAATATTTTATAAAAGTTAAATCGGGACCCACTTTCTTCCACCCACAGCAGTTTGGGAAAAATCGGTGGGTCCCGATTGACGTCAGCCACGAAAAAAACGCACTACCATTTCTTTAACGTGTATGCAATTGATTACTCGATTTTCGTAAAACGGCCACTGCCTTTCGTCTTCGCTGCCCCGTATAACTATATGTATGATGAAAACGTGGGTTAAAAATGAGCCTTCTGTTTTTTATTCGCTCGTTCATTAGAGTAATCCTGTAAAAAAAATTTAATCCGAACAGTAAAAATGAATGTTTTAACCATCGAAAATCGTAAAAGTAGAAAATGAATAGAGATATTTAAAAAAACGAAAAAAGAGCCTCAGTGATGAAAAAAAATACTAACACTCTCCTGAATATACTGCAACAGGAAAGGGCTGGCTCGCAGATTGTCGACCGGACAATCGAAGAAGCCCTGAATTTCTTTCTGATGAAGATCCATGGTGATGATGTGGGTCAAACCACTCTTGCACATCATTTTTGCGAGTAGTTTGGAAACGATACAACCGCGCTTGCGCATTTTGCATTGTTTCGAGTACGGCAAGTACGGAATAACGCCGATGATGTTTTTCGCCGATGACGTTTTACACGCGTAAGACATTATCAGCAGTTCCATTATGTTGTTGTTGACGTCCTTTGTGCCCGTCTGTATTATGTAGAGATCTTTGCCGCGCACGGAATCGCCGATTTCCACCATCGTCTCGCGATTGCTTTTGTGATAAACGCTGCATCCTCCGTTCTTCACGCCGAGACGACTGGTACGCGCCGCATGAAAATGAGAATGAAGAACATGTCAATTATTTTTGCTTCCTTGTAAACGAAACCCCGTTTTCGTTGATTTTGTTTTTCTTTCTGAACTTTTTTTGCTTTTTGAGATATTGCTGGAGTTTCGTTTTCCAAAGACTCAACGGATCCAATTTTCTGGCATTTTGGGATTTCAAGGTGAAATTTCCTATGCACGGTTGGGATTTAATTTTTCCAAAATTGCTGTGCCTTTCAAATTTCATGAAGTTTTGCAAATTTTTAACGTAAAAGAATACAATAGATCGTACTCATTTTTTGAGTTATTGGGCTGAGTTTTTTCACGCAAGTAGTGCAATAGTGCAATAGACTGAATATCCACTGCAACCCATACCCACAATGTCCACCGCAAGCCGTACCCACAACATTCGCCGCAATCTATACCATAGAAGACCGTACTATACCTCTGCCTCTTTTAAAGATAAGTCCATTAAAAAATGCCATGTAACAGCCAAAAGTCGTAATAAAACATACCCTAAGTCTGAAAAATGGTGAAGAAATCTTTTCCGATAAAAAATAACACGAAAATCAGCACTTTTCTCGTCGCCTTAAGGTATCTCACCTCTCAAGGGCTTATACGTAGCTGAATTTTTTTGAAATGTTAATTTTTGGTTTTCGACTGAGTCTCAAAATATAACGTTTCACAAATATTCTCTAAAAATTTCAGGTCTATCTGTTTAAAATTGAGGAAGTCATGGGCGTTTGTATGTTCCACAAAGCGGCGAACTTTAAACGCATTTTTCTCTAAATGACGTTTTCACGTTTTGCGGACTAGCCAGTTTAGGGTCAAGAGATATTAGTCTTTGTAAACGTTACAAACTATACGGGAAAATTATATACATAAAAATAGCAATGACTGATTTTAGTGAAAAAAAAAACAACATTTTTAACCGACCTGAAGAAACAAAGGAAATAATACACGTTATAAAGTAAAAAAAAGATATTAAAAGCAAATACAGAACCTGTTCTTCATTGGAAAGAAAAGTCTGTACGCCGGTGAAAATAAACAAAAAATAAATATAAATACTTATCTATAATGATAATGATGTGGTTGTGTATCGACAGATCGAATACAAATGTATTTTTGTAGCTTTACTTTTAATTTACCTTAATTTACAAATGTAGCTTTACAGTAAATTAGTTTTCAGTTTTTTAAATCCTCAGTGTTTGGCACTGACATAACTTTCTTTTGTGTATAACGAGGAATAATATAAATATTATAATATATATATAATATATAATTATATAATATATAATAATATATAATATATAATATATAATAATATAATAAATAATATAAATAATATAGATATACAAAAATATTTATTTTTATACTGTTCAGTTTTCTCGTCAAGTTGGTTTCATTTTTCGTATCCCTTTCAAAGAGTAAATTGTGAGAAAATTCCAGAAAATTTCCAAAATTCCCTGACTTTTCCCTGATTATTCCGGGAGGAACGAAATTCCCTGAATTTTCACGGTTTTCCGTTTTCCAGGTGCGTAACAACCCTAATACAAAACATGCACCGGATGCCATAGATTTGTTTTTCTTCGAAAAGTAGTTGAACTTCTCCAAACTTTAAAATTGAACAATCCCGTACGTATCAATGTCGAAAAAAATCAGTACCCCTTAGCATACATCAGTGAAAAGCTCCTCGAGGATTGAGGAATTACAAATAAGTTGCGCCGACTAGAAGAATTTTGTTTCGCTTGGGTTTCTTCACTCCAAGCAAATCAGCCTTTAAAAAAACTATGCGTGCACAGAGGATACAGCAAATCAAAATAACGAATGCAACGTGCAAGTAGCTAATTAGCATAATCTGTCGCGGACCTTCCATGAACCGATAAAAGTTCATACAAATAAATAGCTCGTAAGAAAGATGTGCCGAAGTCCTGGAAAGCTTGGAGATTCCCCACTCGCAATTTTCCCTGTGAAGGAGTGCCGTAATTCGAGGGATAATTACCTGGCAATGAGTTCCGCGAGTTCCGGATGAGAATTCCCAGCGACGAGAACGATGTCCGAAGAGCCTGGTTTATTCACGTTCATGCCGAAGGATTTTCCGCGGCTTAGCGGGCGTACAAGTCTCTCCGTCGTGGCTATGAATATTCCAGAGCAATTTATAATTTTAACGTGCGCGTCGCGCGATACAAATACGATATGAATAAATATAAAATAAGAAGAAAACGACGGATCGACCGCTCGTCTACGAAGTTTTTTTTTCCTTTCAATTCGCCGATAATTTAATTTACTTCGCGTAATACGGAATTGTGTCCTCTATTATTATATTTCGAACTCACTTGATCTTGTGACGCGCTTCCTCTTTTTCTCTCAACAATCGCCTTCAATGGAATACAATCGATCGAGCACACGTTTTACCGCGATAATGTGTATATTGTAAACTTTTTTATTTCGATGGCACACGATTCCGCCGACGAGACGGCGAAATCACGCGTGTAATGACCGATCAACTTTGTATATCACGTAATATACAATTGGCGTGACGATGGAAGGGGCGATATCATTTGTATTTGCTCCAATTATATTATTTACCGATTAGCTGACAATATTACCGACCAGCTGTTCCATTCAGGGCTGCATCGTTTTTCCCCCAAATTCTCACACCAAATATCCCCAGACGCGATCCCCTCCAGGCGATAATGCGTATTATTTTCAACGGGAAAAAAGATATTGAACTGCCGTCACGTGGAGTGTTTCTTCGAATGGCCACTACAAATGTCAAATCTTATGTTAATATATAATTTAACGAATTACCGTTACAGTGGGTCTTTCGTGAGTATGTTTCGACTTTTTCTCAAAGTAATGCACACCCGTGACACCTGTCATCGAGATAATACGACGTTCGAGCTCGCTTTCATTCATTTTGCGAACATAACCTCACAACGGATCGAACGTCAGATCTGCGATAGTCGATGCACTTTCGATGTGGGCGTAACTTTGCGATATTGACAGTACTTTTGAACTTTTGGCTGTTGACTATAGAAAAGACTTTCTGTGAAGATGTTCGAACTCTCGAATTTCACCTCCGCATAACCTAAAAATAGATCGAACGTCAGGTCGTACTTTCGAATATTTCGAATACTTATCGCGAGCGATTGTGTGTGTAACCGAACCATTTTACGTTATTCGCGTAGCTTTCGAACGAGAAATCTGCCTGTAAAGTGGCAACAAGCCATCGCCGATTCATCGAAAGATAACGGTAGTCTAAGACGAGAGGACGATGCATGCCAGCAGAAGCGACACGTCAGAGAGGAGATTCGAGATTGAATGTAAGTTGGAAGGGGAAATCGCTGCGCTGGACGCGCTCAGAGAAGCGGAAGAGCGTAGCGGAAAATTGACCAGCGGAGCAGTCGCGATACTCTCGACTCTCGAGCAAAGATTAGCTACATTGCGCAGAACTATCCTTCCGGTCTACAATGAAACGGGGAATCTACAGTTGCAGCAGCAGAGTATGTATCGTATCATAAATTAGTCGCAGATACCGAAAAGTTCCCCTTCAACTTGGATAGCTCACTTGAGACTTTCCATGGAAATTGCCAAAAAGTTACTGGCTTTTCTGAAACTTTTAGTCATTTGCGAATCGTTGCCGATTATCGGAGAAGAGCCTTCTAAGCTCGGTTTCTACAAAGTTAAATCACGCTGTATGATGGAAAAATGTATTAAACTTTTATCATCAGAAATGGGCGAGTTTACATGGCTACGGGTACACTTTCGACATCATACCAGCTTGTGAAAGTTTTTGGTCTGAAAAATCTAGGATGATTATCGAAATATATCATTCACAGTATGGCGTTTACCACAGTGAACAGGAATAAACCATATGGGGATTTTTTCCGCGTAGTTGAACTCATAGTTTTGAAAGCTGGCTGCTGTTCGCTCATATTGGGTTGAAAAAAACCGGATGAGTGTGAATTAATAATTGTAGGAAACGTGATAGGGATTGGAATGAGAATGAGAATGAAGAGAGGATTTTTTAAATTAGTCAACAGGGTGCACCTAGCTTGCGGCCGAAAAGGAGAGGAATTTGCATGAATGTTTTCGGGGAAAACGTGTGCAGGTTTTCAAATGATTTTTTTTACATCAAAGAGTACGGTTTCCAGTGTCTTTAAGAATATTTGTATTGAAAAAAATGTATAAATGTGGTAGATACAATGGTTTGTTCAGACCGTTTGCAAGACTTTCTTTGCGATGACCACTGCTCTTCGGAAACAGATCATCCGAAATGAAAGACCCAAACGCATTTAGTTTTTCCATAAAATTATGTAGCGCTTGGGTTCAATAAACCATTGATTTTTAAACAAATAGCCGCAATCCAAAGTGAAACAATCGATTTTCGGTAAAAGAAACGCTCTATTCTCGTTGATAAAAAAAGCTATGCATTGAAAAAAAAAATCCTTCGTTCCAACACTGCTTTTTGATATGCCAAAGAAGCTTGTAAATTTTTAACGTGATCATCGCAATGATTTTTGAGATATCGTTATCATCAAATTTGAAAAACTCATGTTGACAAGAACACTTTTAAAGTTCGTCGGTTCGCAGAACTTCTCTCTTAAACGCCCATAACTTCCTCGATTTTGAACGGATCGACTTGAGATTTACAAGGAATATTTTTTAAATGTCATATTTTAAGAATCCGTCGAAAACCAAGCATCGATAGCTGCATAAATTTCAACTAGGTCTGAGCCCTCAATAATTGCAGGAGTTATCTTCTGAATCTTTTAAAAAATCGTTTCGAGAATAATACGTTCAATCCTTTGAGGTCTGTAACTCAACCTGTAACTTAGTGGTCACATGGGGTCCGTGGGACCCCAGCCATGTTTAAACGATCGCCACGTTGAATATATTGTTCCGAATGGCGTATAAAAAATCGGGATGTTAGTTTACACCTTCTAGAATGTAGCATTCTCGGTATAATATAGTAATTTACATTTCAAATAGCGGAAAAAAATCGTGAAGGGATCAATGGGGGAAAAAGCCATTTTTTACGTAAAAACGCATAACTCTCGCAATTTTCAATTTTAAAAAATGTAGGGTAATACTCTTGAGATACGATAGTTTTAAAGTGTGCGTTTCAAAAAGGTATTTATTACGATATTTGAGGAGGGCCCATTTCGGAGTAAAAAAAGAACGATAATCGTCAAAGATGAGCAATTTATTCGCAACACGGCTGGAATCATGAGATTTTTTGATGAATTGATTTGATGAGTTGATGAATTGATAATTATAAAGAATTATTCAATTCTTTATGATTATAAAACCTTATATTGAGTTATATTTTAATGGCGCATAATGTTTTTAATGCATTAACATTTTTTCTTCACTTTAATTTTACTTTGATTCAATTCCATTTTCAACTTTCGAACGAGCTCTCAAGCGATTCTTATTAGCTGTGGGTAAAATGTAAACATGCAAATACAATGTGCGAATAGGTCACTGATATACTGAGCAATACAAAACTAAGCACACTAATATACATCTTCCGACCAACTGGGTGGTCCTGGGAAAATCCTTGAGATCGACGAAGCGAAATTCGGGAAACGAAAATATAATCCGCGGAAGAATTATTAAAGCGCAGTGGATTTTTGGTGGATTCGAATGTGGATCCAAACAAGTATTCATGGAAAAGGTCGATGATCGAACATCAGCGACATTATTAGAAATTATAAAACGTTGTATTAAACCGGGAAAGACAATCATCTCTGATTGTTGGAAGGCCTACAATTATCTTAACGAAGAATGTGGATTGAAAAATTGTCATACTTTTTTATGCTTTTATATTTGCTACTGATGTATTTGATTTATGCACAGGATTTTAACATCTAACGGTGAATCGTTCATTAAGGAAGTTCATCTGATGATCGAATGAACAAACAGATATTGATAAAAAAAATTGGAGTTCACTTATGAGTATCTAAAACGTCACCTGTTCGAATTTCAAACTTTCCGGATACGTTGTTTGTGAGCAATTAATAAATAAAATTTTTCTAAATTAAAATGGTCTCTTATGGATTCTCTTGTTGGAAGAATTTCACGTTTATAGACGGGAAGCGTCTATAAACGTGAAATTTGCAAGCATTGACAAACAGTTTCGAAAGAAACTTTTATAATGGATAAAAAAATATCTAAAGAACGTTTGGACAGCTTTCTAAAATCCATTAGATACTTGTGAACTTCAGAATAAATTAATTTTTCTCGAAAAATGCTGATTTTTTGGAGGTTAACCTCCATATTACTCCAGTCGCATATTATGATGGCAACGTCGCAACCGCGCGCTTTTTTAAATCAACACTAATACTTTCCGAACGACGCAATGTGCACTCCACATCTACAGCAAATTATACAGAAGTGACTGGAAATGTAATGAGTAAATCGGGTTGAAGAATAAAATCAAATAAATTCATCGCAAATAAAATCATTGTAGTTATAAAAAGAGGATACGAAACAATAACACATAAAAAATTGATTTCGACATTGATTGAGAAAAAATTTGGTTTTCGAAAATTGATTTTGTTTGCCTTTCCAGAAAAACGCTTTCTTTTTTTAATTTTCTTCCACGGTCGAAAAAGAGATCGACCATGAACCATGGACGCGAGTGAAAAATTTCTAGCGCATGGCAGCTGTACAGGATACGCGGTCGCGCTCGGTTGCAGCGTTGCCAAACTTATTGAACGGACTACGCTAGTCGTAATAATTTTTCTTTCGACTAACTCGGTACCAGATGAACTTCCTTAAATTTCGTCGATCCAGACTCGGGAGCATATAAACAAAGTATTGAAAAAATATGGCGCTATGCTCGTAGTAATATCCCAAAATTCGGACAACGTGATTACCACCTGGCTGGTTATATTGCCGATTTTCTATTTCGTCGAGTTTTCACCGCGCACAGTGAACGCGCACATGCTATCTTCGGTGTTATTCAGCAATTTTATAATGAAGAATTGTCAAAATAGTTTGTATGTCTATTTTATTTTGAATGAACAGAATATTTCTTTGAGAAATCTTGAAAAAAAAAACGGTCGAAAGATCGACGAATAAAAATCTTTAAGAAAATATTTATTGACATTGTTTTTGTTGACGCGCTGCCATAATAATATTAAATATGTTTTTTAACTGTAAGGAACCACACAAAAAAATCAGCTCGTTTCTGACAGGTGTGACACTTCCGAATATTTACGCGAAAAAAATATACGTGCAAGTCACATGGAGGTCAAAACAACCCTAGCACCCGCTCGATTTTTGTTGTACCTACTACCCCAATGAAACTGCTGTCGCGAATCGTCCGACCCTAATCGTTGCTTACAAAGGACACTCCAAAGCCCCTTCACAAGGCAGGCCAACCCTTTGGCCGTCTATGAAACTTATAGTAATTTTGACGCTGATCGGTTCACTTACGTAAAATCGAGCCTGTTCGGACTTTCGATATTCGGGCCCAACATTCTTTAGCGATAGAAGGAAAAGAAAAGGATTTTTCGACAACGAAAGAACCCGTTGTGCGGATATCCTCAGAAATAAGAACAATAATTGAGTATCGTTGCTTGAACTTTTCCACAGATATCGAGCGGACCCTGACGGTTTTGGACCATGCGATCGGTTACTACGGAGTTTGCCAGGAGGTGGAGGGCGCAGTGCGGGGCGGTCCGAGCGGTCCCGGGGGTCTCGACGCTTTCCTCGAAGCCATGAATCGTCTCTACAACGCGCAGCGCTACTTTCAGAAGAACAATCCGACCTCGGTCGAGTTGGAGAATCTCGCGACGGTGTTCGGCGTCGGTCTCGACGCGCTGTGCTCGGAATTTCACGATATTCTCGCCCGTCAGAGCAAACCGATATTGCCGATAATACTGCTCGATCTGATCGGCTCTGATGAGGACACGAGTGGCGAGGACGCGCCTCAATCGCTCAATCAATTGCCCGAGAGCGCGCTCAGCGATCTCATCAAGATAGCCGGTTGGCTCGAGGACCGGGGACATCGTCGACACGCGAAGATCTACTCATCGGTACGATCCGCTGTCGTGTTGCGATCTCTGCAACTGCTCAAGGAACATCAGAGAAGCGCAAGCGGCGGAAGTACGCATGCGGGCAGTCCAATGCCGGTACGGCAATGCACTCATTATTTTGAGCATTGAAAATTCCTTTAAAACTGCATGTGTTTTTAGCTGGAAAATGCTTTCAAAACTATATACGAGGGATTCCTCCGTCAATTCAGCCACTTTTTTTTCGACCATCTCGGATCTGCCCCGTAATTGGTTATATCAAAGTGCTACCAAAAGGCATTCTATATGAATTTTGTCAGATTTTTTAATTCAACATTTTAGAAAATGCCGTTTTTTTCCAAATCATATCTCGGAAACTAGAAGTAACCGAAAAAAGATGTCTGTACATAAAAGTTGTAGTTTTGTGTTAGCTTTCGAGCGGACGACTCGAAATAATTTTTACGTTCCGGTAATGCTGATTTTTTTTTACCAAAAAAGGGGGAAATTATTTTTTTATTCAAAAACAGCCGTTTTTTTTTTGGCTGAACAAATTACGGAGTCTTCCGGTATGTCGGGCGATATCGCAAAAAAATCGCCAGAGGCACGGAGCGAGATTCCGGTACAAAAAAAATAATTTGTGTGGTTTAATCTTTTTTACCCGAAAACCTCGATCCGTGCCACTCTGGCGGTTTTTTTGCAATATCGTCAGACATACTGGAAGACTGTAATTTTTTCAGCCAAAAAAAATGGTGGTTTTTTCATAAAAAAATTATTTTCCCCTTTTTTGGTAAAAAAAAGCGTTACCGGAACGTAAAAATTATTTCAAGTCGACCGCTCGAAAGCTAACGCAAAACCACAACTTTTATGTACAGACATTTTTTCTTCGGTTACTTCTAGTTTCCGAGATATATTCATTTGAAAAAAAAGGAGGTAAGCTGGGTATAGGGGCCTTAGTTAGCAGGATGTCACACGACACTAACGCCACCCCCACTCCACTGCCGGCGCGTTGTAGTAGAATGGGTGGGGGGGAGCTGTCACATGCTAAATGCATGTGATTGGTCGAAAAACGCCGAAGTACACGTACGCTGCGGTTCACATTGTAATGTAGTGTAAATTACATGTAAATTACACGTAGAAGAGAGGGAGAAAGAGCAAAAGAGAGAGAAAAAATGAGAGAGAGTCTCTCCCTCTTCTCACACGCAGTAAGGCGAACAAAATCGATTCTAAATTTTTGTATGCTTTTTTCACACGAAATTATATACCCCATTCGTACTTACCCGAACCCGTACGCGTGCCAACACCATAGCGAGCCAGAAAGGTGTGTGTAAGAATGCTTTTGATACTTTGACAAAAAAAATTGCCCCTTGGATGGGAGTAATGGTTTTCAAGTTTGCATTGTTGGACCGTTACGAAAGTTTTAGCATTGAAAATGTTAGTCCCGAAAATCCTTTTAAAACTATATGTTTATTGAAGGAGGCTGGGTATACCGGTCCGAGTTATGCCACTGTTGTGTAGAGTGGCGGAGCTGCAACATGCTGAATGCCTGTGATCGGTTGAAAACTGCCCTTTCCCCACCCAATTCTAATCTTGTTATACATTTTTTAATTATATTCTCAATCTATCACCATTTTTTTTTATCAGTCAAAACCTACTCATATTATTTACATTTACGTGTTTTTTCATTACCCGTAATGTCTGACTACATTTTCAATGCTGTGGTGTAGTTGCGCTTTGTGTAATATCTGTAGAGTTTTCGTTTGGTTTCCTCATCGCGTATCCCTGCCTCGTAGAGGAAACTTCTTTTTTGTGATTGCTTCCGTCAAGCTCGTAAAAAAATGTGTTTAAAATGTTTTGGAACGTCGAAAATTAAGGTATTCCTTTCGCGCAGGGCCGTATCTTGCTGGGGCATAAGGGCCCTTCTGAAACATCGGTAAATTACACTGACGCTTAATAATGAATAAGTTACGATTATTATAGCCAACGGTAAACTGGAATGAAAAATTACGCGCCATTTTAGTAGGTTTAGACTTTTTCATATTCTTTTTATAAAGTCGCGGCTACGAAAACTCGTCTGCTAGTCACATTTTTTCAAGTTTTATCGTTACTTTCTCTTCTCATCTCTCAGCGGTCATCTTCAAACATTCGGTGACCGCTTGTTTTTATTGTCGTCGCGGAATCCTTAGAATTTTTAACACGCTTGATCAGTTTAGGTCAGGCACTAGAGTAGAGCTTGGACTATCGGAGTTTCTTTTTTCTTACACCGGTATTATTTCGATATTATCAATTTGTAATACCGGGGTACCGGTATTTCGATATTTTCCGATATTTCTGTAAAACTTTGATTAAAAACGTTAGAAGGTTAAAAGTAAAGATGGAAGTTGTAGAAATAATAGAGTATAGCTAACAAGGAACATCCCTCGGGTGACAACCTTCGATTTCGCTGAAATTTCGAAATCTTATAATGCACCGAAAAGTAAGCGATACGTATTTTTTTTTTGTTATCGGCGGAAAAACGGTTTTAAGGGGTGAAACCACCCCTCGAAAATAGGGGTGTTTTTCGTTTTTCCTCGATAACGTTATCGTTCTCATATCCAATGTATGGTACACGAAAAAATAAACATTGTTGCGATTTGTAATTTTTTTATATCTCGCACCGTTGAAACGTTATCGACAAAAAATGAAAAACATCCTCATTTTTGAGGGTGCGTTTTATCCCTTAACACGGTTTTTTTCGGCGATAAAAAAAATACGTATCGCTTACTTTTCGGTGCTTTATGACATATCCGAATTTCAAGAGAATCGAAGGGTGTCACCTGAGGGATGTTCCTTGTAGGTCAAACAACAGTACTTATTAACGCATCATTGACACACTTATATTTGGCCACAATTTTGACGAATTGAGTTAATTTGAACCAGATAGTACTTCATCCACCTGCCATCAACAATCCTTAGATCGGTTTTTACCAAAAAAAAATCAGGGATGCACGTCCAACATTTAAAAATATGGCTGTATAATTAACATTCGGAAAATATTAAATCAATTGGCGGCTCAAAATTATTTTGCAATTTCAATTTTGCCCAGGTGAGCATTTTATTTTAAAGTCCGGGTTAAGGCGTTACCCCCACTTGTAGCGCAAAAAAAAGGCCTTTTTCATGAATTTTTTTAAAGAAAACTACAAAACTTTTTTGATCGATCAATATACCATCTTAAAGTACACATCGTGAAGAACTTTCAGTAATTTTTTTATTGAAAAATATTACATTGTTTAATGGCAAATGGCCGTCAATGAAATCGTGTTTTTATATACACGGTTTGCGGTGACCAACATTGCGGCGAAGTGGATCATCTGAAAAAAAATGCGGATGGATTTAGTCAAATATAAGTATAAACTAGTCTTTAATCGAAGAATTTTAAAAAATATTCATTTTTCACAAAATGGCAGACAGTCAAAGTTAGTGGTTCGATTTTAACGAAAAAAAGGCCGTTTTTTGGCTATAAAACGGCCATTGTTTTTCGAAAAAAAAAATCGAACGATTAAAGACTACATTTTTATGTTATAAATAAGCCTGCAAAATTTCAAGAAGATCGGTTCATTAGTGTTCGAGGAATCTTGGTCACCGACCTCAGAAATGCCATTTTGAGAAAAACGCGTTTAAAGTTTCAATTTCAGTTCTTCAATTCACGGATTCTTCTCTTTCGACGCTCATATCTCAGTCAATTTATGTTCGGATCGACTTGAAATTTTCAGGACATATTCTCAGATACTTATACTTCAAAAAAATGCAATTAAAAAAATCGATTTTTTCAAAATCGCAAGTGGGGGTAACCCCTTAAGCAGACCCAGTGTGTCAACGTGGGATTAAAAATCACAGTCTTTTATTGAGATCGTCATTTATTATACATTTATGAGCATACTCTGCTATGTTCTTAAATTTACTCAACACAACATAAAATAAATGAACACAAATTAGGCACTTTTATGCAACATAAATAAGTATTATACAATCAAAATTAAAATTAGGATGTTTTATGACACCCAGCGTGGCAGTAACTACCAGAATGCAAACAAAGGGCATAGCTTGTGGCTTGCGGGCAGCAGCATTGTCACTTTCATTATCGAAGTAGACATTGTTGAAACAATGAGCGCAATAAACGGAGGGCATCCAGTCTTGCCCTCAAGTAAAGTAGGTGATAATATTTTGAGGCTGTTAAACGTAAAAAAAACAAGTATTGTAAAAGAAATGCAGTGATTTAATTTAGCTTGAATCGCCGGAGAAGTTTAGTTTTTCAGTGTGCTTGAATTCTTTGAATAATTCTCGATTGAAAAATAACGATAGCAGCGGAATAGTCGTAGCGAGGAAATATTGTTAAATTTTATTGCACAAAGTAAATTTGTGCAAGTTCGAAACGTGTCGATTGCTTCCTAATTAATTTATGTGCATGCCAAAACTGACCATCTGAGCGAGTTTGCTTTTTTACATCGAAGCTTGCTCAATGTGGAAGCCCAAATTGGAAGACCAACGTGCCGTTATTGAAGTTCAGACTTACAAGGATAGCGTTGTGTAAAAAAAATCTTGCTCGCGTTGTCAGTTTTCCGATTAAAATAATTTAGCGAGGCATCAATGTGCAAGTTTTTAATTTCCAAATGTTGTATTTCCAACGCTCTCCCTCATTGGCCCTTGGGGTCTTTCGAGATTGGCTGATGTATCGTTTATTTTTTCGCTTCTTTGTTCGCAGCGCGCGAAATTTGCTCATCGTCACTCGATAGCGGGCCAGGAGGCCGCGGGACGTCGTACGTCGCGACGGTTGCAGCACGTGATTGAGAAAAAGGCGTCGAAGATGCTGATGCGAGCATCGCAAACGACGGGACTATCGTTCCCGTCTTCGAGGAAACCGCTGCCCCTGCCTTCGGGTCACGCCCTCGAGGACGCAGCGCCGGACGAGCAGGAGATGGAGAATTATCTTCTTCTGACGGCCGGCTTGCACAAATTGATGCAGGCCGAGCGTGGCCTCGTCGCGAAGATCCTCCGGCCGCTCTTGCAGCCCCAAGTACTCGAGGCGACCGTCCGCGACGCGATGGATCTCGTCGCCCACGACGGCGAAAGTATCGCGACGCGAGCCAAGCGTTGCATAGCCAGACGGGACTTCTCGGCCGTTCTCGTAGTTTTTCCGATTCTCAAGCATCTCGGCGAGCTCAAGCCCGATCTCGAGCGTACCGTCGAGGGCTGCGACTACGCTCTGCGGTCGAAATTCGCCTCGGTCCTCAATACCCTCAATACCACGGTACTTTTACGCTTAATCCTTTGCGCCACACATTTTTTCTTTAAATTCGGTCGAAATTGCTCAGAAAATGGTTACAAAACAGGTGGCACTCTCGGAGTGCCACCGTGGCACTAAGGGTTGAGGCCTTAGGCCACAGTAACGGGGATAAAATCATGTGCGAATTTAATTACACGTCTACTTAGTACGAATATCAAGCTGTTAGAAAATATATACAGAGTGGATCAATAACTATTAGCGCCTTGGATATCTTCGAAAGTATAAGGTTCACAGAAATATTTGCTGAAATGAAATTGCACAGTGCGAAAGGGGCCATCCGATAGCGATAATAGTTTTTTTGCATATGGAGGTACTTCGGACATTTGGAGGTCAGCTCCATTTTTGTTAAATGGAACGGTATGTTTTTTTTCTTTCTGTATCGTGAAAGAGGAGCTTTAAAAGCGTTCAACGACCCATAACATAAGGTCATCGAAGGTCATAGAAAGTACAGAAAGGCGATAATACTTATAGTTTTGGTAGTAAATAAAATTACTACGTTTATACTAGTAAGTGTTCGAAATGACGACCATCAATATCAATGCGTACGTTATTATGTACGTTTACACATTCCTCAGACAGGCACAGAAGGTACAGAAAGGCGATAATACTTACGGTTTACTTCACTAGAAATAAACACTGTTTCAAGGACACTTTAATAAGTTTGCAGGATAAGATAAACATGATAAGATTAGTATCGATAAATCGGTCAATCGAGTACAATGTGCCCGTTTGAAGAGCAAGAAGATATGCTTCTTATTTATGGCGAATGCCAACAAAATTCTGTAAGGGCGAAAACCTTGTGTGGTGAACGATATCCACATCGGTCTCAGCCTTCGCGTCAAACATTTAAAAATGCGTGTGATAAACTTAGGGAAACCGGTAGTTCAAGTGTCCGTAGTTGTGTACGCCAAAAACGTAGTAATTTTATTTACTACCGAAATTGTAAGTATTATCGCCTTTCTGTACTTTCTATGACCTTCAATGACCTTATGTGATAGGCTGTTGAACTCGTTTTAAGCTCCTCTTTCATGATACAGAGAAAAAAACTTACCAATCCATTTAAAAAAAATGGAGTTGACCTTCAAACGTCCGAAGTACCTCCACCTGCAAAAAAACTATTATCGCTATCGGATGGCCCCTTTCGCACTGTGCAATTTCATTTCAGCAAATATTTCTGTAAACCTTATACTTTCGAAGATATCCAAGGTGCTAATAGTTATTGATCCACCCTGTATATATTTTTTTCGATGTACAAAATGGCCGACTACTACTATTTTCTTTTATCTTCTTTTTTAGGCGCTCCGCGGCGTGACATGTAGAATTTAAAAAATATTGTTTTATTCAAAAGCAGTAGGTATTTGAACTTAAGAAATGAATTTTCAGTGAAAAATTTCGTTATAACTGCTCATAAAATGAAAAGTTTTCGATTAATCAGAAATTCCGTACGTACTTCTCTGCGAAATGCAATTAGGAACATGACTTTTGAATTTTAAGTAAATCGAGTGAAAATTGTTGAAGTTATTTGTAACGCCAATTGGAAAAAGGATGTTTCGAGAAGTTTCGAGTAGCCGGCCATTTTGTACGTCGAAAAAAAAATCTAACAGCTTGATATTCATACTAAATAGATGTGTAATTAATTTTATGAGTGAATCACTTTTTTATACGAAAAAAAATTGTTAAATTCGCACATGATTTTGTACCCGTTACTGTGGCCTAAGGCCCTAACGAACGTTTCATAATTCGTATCGGTCTGGCCAAGTCGAATTGGGGTGAATTTTTTTCATTTTTTTCAATAATAAGTGTGACCGCGGCGTATGTGGATACACTTTACGAATTTGGGTCGTTACGGAGCACTGCCAAAAACAAACGCAAAGGCGTGTTGGAGGTTGCATTTAAAAGATGAAACAAAACTACATTGAGCGTTTTTCTTCACTCTTGCTCTTGATTAAAATTTCAATCAGTTCATTAATTGACGAAAAAAGTAATTGCATTCAATTCAATTGCAATCGACATTAATCGCAATTACACTGGCTATTGCGTGTTGGAATTAATTTCGATTAATCTATGATAACTGCTGCTTGCAATTAAAACAATTGCAATTAACGTTTTTAATTGTTCTGAGAAACAATTGAAACCAACAATTAACCTATTTAACTTTACAAATATCAGATAAAAAAAGATTTAGATATAATTATTGATTATTATATACGTTATTGATGATTAATATAAGTCTTTTATTTGCTACTCTTATACGTATTTCAATAACTTACACGTTTGTTCTGACGCCACTCCGCGCCCTATACAATAATCGGTTTTAATTGTTCGTTTTTAATCCAATACATTAAAAGATTGAAAATTGATTATTTTCGAATTGTAAAAAGTCACGATTAACAATTGGTTTATTGCTAATTGCGATCACAGCAATAAACAATGAATTAATTGTTCATCGTGACTTTTCACAATTGCAATTAATCAATTGTTAATCTTTAGTTACCCAAGCAATTAAATTTTGCTCAACACTGTTAACTGGGCTACATCTACCTAGAGGCCTGCACAAAATGGCCAAATTTCAATATTTTTTTCTGCGAAATGGTCAGCGATAAAGAAACGCATTTTTTCACACACAAAGGTACATATATTAAGAGCCTTTTTTTTAACTACTCAACGACGCGTTGAGTCGTTTATATCAGGTATCCAGGCTTATTTAGTATATCAATTATTAGATAGAAATGAGGCCAGCATGTAATATCCGTCGACTGCCGTATGAATTAGACGATTCTTAGAGTCGTAATTTCTTCATTAAGGATGTTGTGTCCAGGGTGCCAAGGCATTGGAAGATTTTGCGGAGAGCGTACGAAACGAGTCCGGAGCGGCATTGCCGAAGGATGGAACCGTTGCCGAGAGTACCAGCAACGTTCTCGTGTTCCTCGAACAATTGGCCGAGTACGCGGACACCGCTGGCGCCGTTTTGCGACGTAACAACGAGGGCGAGACCGCCGGAGCGAGTTCGAAAGAAATCGAAAACGCCGATCGCGTTCTTCTCGGAGTTTACATAAGTAAAACGTCACGCGTGTCGTTCGTCGATAGTGCAATCAGTCAATTCATCTCTGTTCTTTGAAATACGATACCGTACGAAAATGTTGATCGACGGATCAAATCAATCGCGATTAACAAATAATCTCTGACGCGTTAATCGAAAGAAAAAAAAAACGACCAAATGTTGCAGAAAAAGTTCTGGCTCAATTGAATCTCGCTCTCGTGAGCAAAAGCGACGCCTCCTACTCGGACCCGGCCCTCCGAGCTCTCTTTCGCCTCAACAATCACAATTACGTGGTGAACGCCCTGAGACGAAGTTCCCTCATGGAACTGCTGCTCCTCGCGGAACCAACGGCCGAGAGGACGTATCAGGATCTCCTGGCTCGCGACAAAACGAACTACGTGGCGGCGACCCTCGCTAAAGCTCGAGTCCATTACGATTATCCTCTCGACGAACCCGGTACCGCTTTTTCTTTCTTCGCTCTATTCGATGACGTTGAAGTTTGCATCGTCAGTATGCAATGATAATTCATTCTTTTTAAATACTCGAATATTTTTTTGCTGTGAATGTCGTTCGAAAGCGTTTACATATTCTTAGAGATCGTCGACGTCAGTTTCCGGAAAAAGGCTTCGAATAATGAAAGTAAAGAAATTGAATGTAGAGAAGAAAAAATCGCTGCGTTCCAACGATCAAAACTTCGTCATATTGGTCGATGTATCGGTCCAGACAATACTTTCCATTTTTCTCCGAAACTTAATCGATTCCTGACAGTCCCATTCTGCTTGATAGTCATTTCAGGGTTGTTACGCTTTATTGACGCAGACGTTCTCTGACTTTTCCAGGTTTTTCATACAGGTTTTGCGAAAATTCCAGGTTTTGCAGACTAGCCAGATAAGGCTCAAATAAAGAAGACATTCTTTTCATCAAACATATATTTTTTGAGTTAGAGAGGTATTAGTATTTGTAAACGTTACAAACGATACGGGAAAATTATATACATAAAGATAGCAATGACTGATTTTTGTGAAAAAAAAACATTTCACGACGATTAGGAAGCTCGTTATTAAAAAATTAACAGTTTGTTTAGAACAATTTTTAAAAACAATTAAAAAAAGATTATCAATAAACTTCGTTTTGTTTCCGTTGCTTTCAGTATATTGCAGATATTACAAAATTTAGAGGTAAAAAAAAACTTATTGCAAAGTTACATCAGTTTCCATAAGACAACATTTAATTTGTGAATGTTAATTGTTTAATAAGGAGCTTCCTAATTGTTGTGAAATTTTTACACGACCTCTGAAATACTTCATACAAAAACGTACCAAATTTTCAGAATTTTATTATCATTTGCGATTTGGGACCCAACATCGTTAAAGATATACAAACTATTTATTTTTATACTGTTCAGTTTTTTTTGTCCAGTCGGTTGCATTTTTCGTATCTCTTTCAAAAAGTAAATTGTGAGAAAATTCCCAAAATTTCCTGACTTTTCCCTGATTATTCCGGGAGGAACGTAATTCCCTGAGTTTTTCCGGTTTTCCCCGTTTTCCATATGCGCAACAACCCTGTGCATAGAGCTTTAGAGTAAATTGGTTTTTGGTTTGTGAAATTTTCAATTTTTGCCACTGTTGCAACACTCTGTATGTAATGAAGAATTATATAAATATTAACAATGTACGGTAATGTCAACTTTTATACATACCAGTTTTATTTTCAAGTCGGTTGCATATTTCGTAATTCTCGTAGAGTAAATTCTGGAAAAGTTTCAGAAAATTTGCAAAATTGCCCGACTATTTCAGGAGGAAAGAAATATGGTGAGTTGTCCCGGATTTGCATACGCGTAACGGCCACTCGATTCTGATGCCCTACCGTATCATGAACTGACTCTCGCCCGGTAGTCTGTGCGCGGCTATGCGGTCACCCATCCAAGTATTGGCGACCGCGGCCCGACGCGAAAGATCGCCGCAGCCGCAAATCGGACGCGCGTCCACTGCTGACATCACAGGAATGCGTTTTAACCTCCTCTTCTTCGTTTTCGCAGAACCCGCCTCGAAAGTTCTGAAGGAACGTTTTTCCGGCTTCACGCGGGAGCTCGAAGAGGCGGCCAAGTGTCAGCGCACCTATTCCGTGCCCGATCCTCGTCTTCGCGAAGAACTTCGACGAGAATTGGAGCACGCCTTGGTACCTCCGTATTCTCTGTTTTACGGAAAATATCGTGCTATGTCGTTCTCAAAAAATCCCGGCAAATACGCGAAATACACGCCCGAACAGGTCTCCTCGCTGATCAAAACGTTCTTCGACACTGCCGCGTGAATAGGCATCGCACAACTTCTCAGACTCTTCGTAACAATCGCCGATTATTTAATAACAAAAATCAACGACTATTGGCAGAGGATAAGAATTCTTTCCAATTTTTCTCTTGCACTTTCTATGCTACGAGTGTCGCAAGGGCGAAAGAAATCATCCCCGGGTCAGCATGCGTTTTATCAATTGTACGAAAAAAAGAACGCGAAACTTACCCTCAAGACTGCGTCTCACGCTTGTACTGTAAAATAAAGAGAGACCACCAATGCGAGAAGCAGATGCTTCTTTTTTTTAGTAAACACCCATTTAATAAAGCAAATTTAGTTACAATATCTATACGGTTCCATTTACCAACGCACTGAGTGAATTTAATCGCCGTTCCGGGCGCTCGATCGTCCGATTAAAAAAAAAAACAGAAAAACAAAAGAAAACAGAGAAAAAATGTCCGATCGACGGAGAATACAGTTTTCTTTTTCACGTCATCTCGTATTTGTTTTTTTTTCTTCTTTTTCCTCGTATATACCTCATATATATATATAAAAAACAATTAACGTTCGATTTAGATTCGATTAGTTGGCTTATACATTACGCAGTTGTATGATAGGTAAATAGGAATACGTTTTGAACTCCAGCGAATTATTTACAATTATTTTCCTATGGCTCGCCTATAATCCCCCCCCCCCGTTTTTATCTTTTTATATATATGTATATCTCGCTCTCTTAAAACTCTCAATCGTTCTCTCTCTCTCTCTCTCTCTCTCTCTCTCTCTCTCTCTCTCTCTCTCTCAAGCGCGAAAATTCGAACGTATTCTTTCATGCATTCTCATTAAACAAGAAAAAAACAAATAATGAAAATGTTTACATTGCCTTCATCCATTTTTCTCGTAATCCTTTCGTTCCTTTCACTCATTCGTCGACCATTACATCTGCGGTATCGCGATAGCGCGAAACAAATACGAAGGTACATTCCAAACTTCGTTTCGCCGCTCGATTTTCGACATTTCGTTCGAAAATTGTCGTTCGTCGATTTCACTCCTCGAGGAATTCTCACATCGCGCTTATAGTTTTACAATTGTGCGTGCATTCGTACAAGAGCTCATGGATCGATAAACAATAGATGACAAGTCTACGAAATTTCGGTTCCGTAGAAAGAAAAAGTAAACAAATTTTCGTCTTAATTCATTCGGTTCGATTCGCGAAGAGAAGCGAAAGTGTTCGCGGTGTATGTGTATGTGTGTGTGAAACAAGAAAACATTGACATTTCTCAAGTTTGCACACAACTATAGTTCAATATTCTTTTTAAAACTTCTTCGCTGAATTTCTTTCCTTTTCTTTCTCTATTTAATATGTTTGTTTTTTTATTTCATTCTTGCAAAGCTCCTGGTATGTATACAGTAATATTGTTTGCTTCTCGTTTCACCCGTTCATAGCTAATACAATAATAATAATAATAATAATAATATAATCATTAATTAATAATATTATTATCCATATACTCTAGTATACTGTACACAATCGATTCATATATTGGCTTCTCTCTCGCATTCGCACACGCATTCGTACGCTTATTTTTTTTTCCTTTGACAATCGTAATTGTTTTTGCAAGACGTCAACGAAGGCGCACTCTCAATTGTTTTTCTTCTTTCCTGTTACTTTTTAAACCAGAACATGATCAAGACGACCCTTTTGGTTCAAAGTCGCCTTCGAGACGCCGACCATTTTATTCCTTCGTCACAAATCTTTCTTTCAATTTGGGAGGCAAGCGATTCTTTTGTTTCTTCCGTTTTCTCAGGAGCGTTCGCATCTTAAAACATTTCTCACGCATTCTTTCTCGTTGTTCTATTCACGCACGCTGCTCTTTGCTTTTCCCTCGCGGGCCGTTTTCTCGTTTGTCATGTCCCTCAAGCGCACTGTGTTTTTTCGGCAATTTTTTTTTCTTCCCACGCGCCTGTTGTGCGCTTTTGCGAGACCTGTGCGATATATTTTCGTTCTATATATTTCCCACTTACGTACGTATATATTTTTCCTTCCTATTCTTCTCCTTCGCCCCTTTGATTCGTTTGTCCGTTCATAATTTCGAGCCGGAATTATCGACCGATGACAGATGAGGGGAATTTGACCGGTGTTGGAGAAAAAAAAGAAACAAAAACAAGGAGAGAAAAAGATAAAGTTGATCGAGAACCGAAAGATGTAAATTAGCCAGCGCGGAAACGAGGCGGACTCTTGTTTTCCTTTCCTTTTGGCTTCCCATGACGAGAATAAGATGGACAGTTCCTTCTTCGTCAAGGAATCGATGTGAAATATCTCGAAGACGGTGTGTGGCCGCTCCCCTCTCGTCGATAGTGTTCACACCATTCTTGTTTAGCTTGTTGTTCTTTTCGTTTTTTTTTCTTTGTTTGGTTTTTTTTATTTAAAAAAAGTATTCGTCCTCGCGAAGAATTAATATTATAGGAGGCAACATTTGCGCTTGGGTTTTACCTGAAGAACCGGGCAAAGGACCGCCCTTATCGCCTCGTCGAAAACAGTCTTTAAACCTTTTTGCGTAAGGGCCGAACACTCAAGGTATTTGACCGCTCCGATCTCTTTCGCCATTGCCAAACCCTGCGAAAAATTCAATATAAAATGAATATTATTTGTGCTTTTTAATATCGTTCAACGCATTCAGAAGCGCTAGAAAAAACGTACAAGTGTTGGTTTTTTTCTGCCAGCGGTGTCTAGCGTTTCGAAAAATATAAATTTTGTACATGGTACTGTTTCCCCTCCTTTTCATGACAAGAAACCATGACCATTTTCTTGGGATACTTGATTGAAGAAAAAGGATTTTGTGGAATAACAAAAACGTCGATTCTATTTATTCTTAGAAAAAATATTTTGAGAACTAAGAAATTGTAAACAGCGTGAGTAAGATGTGACGTGGAAGCTTTACTTTTTGCATCTTATTTTATTGTACGAGAAAATGGTCTATATTTATGGGAATGAAGTTTGCATCGGAATTCAATGAAAATTAATATTTCTCAATTGCTTTAACTTCTTTCGGCAAACTTTGCTTACAAAAATCTCTCGACCAGTTTTCAGATACTTATTTAGAGGTCTACAGTACAAATCTGCGAAAAAAGGATTTTGTGTAATAATAAAAACGTCCATCCCGTGTCTTTCTTTTCAGAAAAGATATTTTGGGAATTAAGAGATTATAAACGGCAGGATGTGACGCGTAGACGTTAATTTTGCAGCGTATTTTATTAAATGAGTGTTCTATACGAGATTGAAGTTGTGAATGTTTTAGAATTGCTTTAACTTATTGTCGCAGACTCTGCTTACAAAACTCCATCGACCATTTTTTTCAGATACTCATTTAGACATCTACGATATAAAAGTGTGGAAAAAATGGCGTTGTTAGTAAAGACAAGAAACTGCAAATGTGAATAAGAACTTTCGTTGCATTCCTACTATGCAAATTTCAGCCGGGCGACATGAAGGAACTTGAGAACCCTCGTAGTGAAACTCTCCTCCGAAAGGCTACTGGCTACGAATTATCCTGTGTGCTTAAAAAGCTAATGCAATTTTTCACAGCTCCAATTCTTATCGTGAATTTTGTCAGACGTCGACACCCACCTGAGGATACGTTATCGGCGCGAGTTTCTTGTCTTTGAGCTTCTCGATGGTTTCCTTGTCCTCGCGCAGATCCAGCTTCGTTCCGACGAGAATAATAGGTGTTGCGGGACAGTGATGGCGCACTTCCGGATACCATTTGGCTCTGACGTTTTCAAAACTGGCAGGATTCACGAGCGAGAAACAGATGAGGAATACATCCGTTTGTGGATACGACAAGGGCCTAAGCCTGTCGTAATCTTCCTGACCCGCAGTGTCCCACAGTCCAAGATTTATCGGCTTGCCGTCCACCATAACATTGGCCGAATAGTTATCGAATACTGTGGGTATGTATTCGCCGGGAAACGCGTTGGTTGTGTAACTGATGAGGAGGCATGTTTTACCCACCGCACTGACAAAAACAACATTTTTGCGGTAAGAAATATGAGCAAGTTAAGAACAGCAGAGAAAAAAATGAAATTGTTTTCACTTTAACCGCTGCGCTGAAGAAAAAAAGGCGTTTGCGATAAGAAAACTGATCAAAGTATTGAAAATAAAAGTGTTTCACCAGCTGATAAAAACAAAGACGTTGCAGTGTGAAAAATGAGTAAAAAATGTAAAATGTAAACGGGCTATTTCCATTTGAGTTTTTCAGAGAGAAAACATTAAGGAAAATTATCACAAAATTGAAAATAAAAAAGTTTTATCTGCTGATGAAAACGAAGGTTTTGCGGTACAAAAAATTCGTAAACAAATGTAAATAAAAACGGAAAATTTCCATTTATTTGAATTATAATAACCGGGCAAAAACGTTTTTGCCAGCAAAAAAATTAATGAAAATTTGAAAACAATAGAGAAAAACTTTTCGTTTGTGTTTGTTCACCCACCGCAATGAAAAAACCACGTTTTGTGGTGTAAACAATAAGAAAGTCGAAGAAAGACAATATGCATTCGTCATTCAATTATTATGGGTAATGACACTGGAAAAAAGAACTCTGACAAGCCTCTCTAATATTCCAATGACAACTATATACAGCTGCATGACTTAGGCAATTATTCACACGTGATATCGTGCTCTGTCCCAGTATGCAACACATACGAAAGTATGTTGAAGTTCTTTCTGCTGCACGGAAGATAAATGTTAAAATCAACTTCCAGTCATTCTTTTATTCAAGGCAACTAAAGTTTCCTCCCCTACAAAACAATTCCTTATTTACTTTCCTGATTCGTAAATAGCTCCTCTAAAAAGCATTGCTTAATATATTTTTATATCACGAATTAGGTAGTTGCTTGAGACTTGCTATCCCGCTGTATTCCAAATTGTAAAGTTTGCTGGATGAAGACTTCTCAAACACTTCAAGAATTCGCTGAACAGCTCAACATTGACGAGTTAACAGTATCCCATAGTTTGCATGCCACAAGGAAGATACAGAAAGAAGAAGAAGAAAGGCTGTCCAACGAATTGAATGAGAATGTCATTGCGAATTTACTAAACATCGCCGTTTCTTTGCTTGGAGACACATGAACAGACGTTACTTGTGGCGCTCCGTAACTGGATACGAAAAATGGATTTGTTTGATAAACTCAAGTGCTGCGAATCATGGCTCGATCCTAGCCAGCCATTAACATAGATGCCCAAATGGAATATCCATAGTCACAAAGCCATGCTGTGTATCTGCTGAGATAAAGAGGGGGTAGTGCTTTGTAAGCTCTTTAAGCCGGACGAAAGTCACTGCTGAGCGTTTGAAGGATAATTTGATTGAAAAGTGATCATAAGGAGAGTGAAATCCAGCAAAGTGATTCCACTGCACAACAATGCTCAGCCCCACATTGCATCAGTGGAAAAAATGCTAATGAAAAACTGAGCTGGGACGTTCTCCCACACCCAGCGTATTATCCGCATCTTGCCACGAGCGACTATCACTTGTTCTGCCTGATACACAAGCCTTAGAAGATTCACATTTTTGTAATTACAAGGAAATCCAAAAACGAATAGACGAGTGGATATCATCAAAAGGCCAGGTGATCTTTTTACAGAGAATTCAGCTTTTACCAGAGAAAGGACAGAAAGTAGCATGGGAGGGAAAGTACTTTGATGAATAAACAGACAGCAGTGAGCAGGCGTTCGGGATTTGGCTCTGGTGGTACTTAGAGTTAATCAGCTCATCAGGGTCACCGGTCAGCTGTGCACCGGCTTGGGCATCGACCAGTGAACAGAAGGCCAACATTTCGGAAACCTTAGTGCAGGTGCTTGAGTAAAAAAGACTGTGCATCAGAGAAACAGAAGAATGTGCGGCTATCTATACCGATATGGGTTCTCCGCGGTTTTCCTGTACCCTTTGCAAAAGCGGCATAGTATAGCTCAAGATGGCTGTGGATGCAACGGAAATTCGGGATAGGAAGAAGGTTGAATTCGGAAGGCTAATCAGTGAAAACCTCCAAGGGTATATGAAATACTTTCATTAATGTAATCGAAAACGTTTTTACAAAATAACAGGGCAAAACAAAAAAAACAGCAGTGCACACTGCAACAACCTAAAATATGTGCATACATCCAAACTGCAAAAATAATCTAAAACTTGTTTTCATAACCTAAAAAAATAAGAAAAAGCTATTGCTTTAATACCAATGTCGAAATTTAAAAAAGTTATTATTATTATATTTCTCCGCAAAAAATTTCCGATCACAATATATTGATTATAACCTCATCGGGTCTGACAAGTAGCAAATTATCGGTGTCTAAATGCACGAAAGAGGCCCCAATTAGACCAATTGACAGTTCGCCGACGAGCCAAACGATTTTTATCCTCGCCGACGCGACTACTTAATTGTGCCACGATACGCTACATAACCTCAAAAAAAAAAAAGCCGAGCTGGAAAATTACACAAATCGGTGTCAAACATATTTCGCGCGTTGACAGTTTCAACCTGTGGAGTTTGCAGGGAGCAGTGAATCGAGCGATGAAACTTGAAGCTCGTTTGTGCGGGCCCAATTGTTTTTTGTCTTCAATCGAAAAGTTGGAGACAAAACGTTACGGGAATGGGGTGGGGGGGAAGAGGTCAGAGGGGTACTTATCGAACGCTAGGAGCGTCGTCCCTCCTCGAGATAAATGAAACTTCCTGCCTCTCGTTCGGCTTTATCGTGCGCTATAGTTTCTGCCAAAGGGCATTTTATTCCGCCAATACTGACGGGCCATTATTTCCCTGCGTAATTCAATGATCGTAAAATTCGAGAAAGAAGTCGCGCGTTCTTTGAGGCGCTCTCGAAGGGCGATATTCTCGACACGCCCGTGACGAGACACCCACGAGAAGAGCGTGACGATTGTGCACGAGCCCCGCCAGAGCTTGACTTATTTCTGGAGAATTAAACAAAAAATAGGAGCTCGATATTTCACAATTTTATTGAAAATTCGAAAATGGCCGCTCGATTGTAAATCGGACGAAAAAAAGCAATTAACATCCTGCAAAATTGATAAGCACACGTTATTGAGAAATTGGAACATTCCGGTGGCACTGCCCGTGAATTGGTGCGGTTGGGCCCGTCCTATCTTATCGCAGCGTCCAACAACGGGAAGTGAATTTCTCCCACGATATCTCAAAAATCCCGCAGTTTCTCCTCCGAAAGAAAAATGAGTTGGAGAAAGGATGCTTCGACTCACCCGTCGCCTACAACAACGCACTTGATGGCCTGCATCGTTGGATTCCCGTCTCTGTCGCGAACACAAAACAAAAAAGAAATAACTACACCAGGGCTTAAAACTTGCGAGCGTAAATGTTGTCCACCTTGTGTGTCGCGCACGTTCGCGGCCTTCTTTTTTTTTAATATCTTTTCGTGCTTCTTTTTCTCTCGGACACACGTCACTCTCACTAGTCACTCACTTTTTCGGTGACTAACTCACGTCTCTTTTTTTCTCGTTGAACTTCGTTCGGAAAAGATCGCGACGAAAAAATACCACACGCTTCGATGATGCGTTGGCTCTGGACTCGATATAGATGTGTTTTATTACAACCGCTTGATTCACACTCTGATATCGCGCGGTGCTGCACCGATGACGAGTGTGTCCAGAACCTACGCGTGTATGTGTCTCTCTCTCTCTCACTCTCTCTCTCTCTCTCTCTCTCTCTCTCTCTCTCTCGCGCGCGCGATGCCTTCGGTAAGTATGGCGGGCGAGTGTTCAGTTTTATGTATATCGTACTATATTTCGTATGCGGATATATGTATACTCATATACATATACATGCAAGCAGAGCAAGCTTGGCGGGGGAGGGGGTGGATTTTACGACTAGCGAGTTTCTCGCTCCCTCAGTTTCACGCAGCCAACGCGGCAATGAGCTTGCCTGTTCGAGATTCCTGCGATCGTCCTCCTGAGTACTCCTGACGAGCGTTTTGCCTCACTGGCTCGCGTACGATGGAGAGGGGGAGAAAGCCGCGGAGGCCACTCGCAGCTTCGGGGGAAGAAAAAACGCGCTGCTATATGCTGTATATGTAGGAACTGCGCGACAGAGTAGGACAATGAATCTAGAGACTTTTACGCAACGTACGTACGCGTACGCAGTCAACAGAGGGAGTGGTAGGGTTTATTATTATTGTAGAGATACGGTCTGTGGCTCTCTACTCCCGTAGTTGTTTTGTCCGCGCTTGTCCAGGTTCTGTAATGTCGGTAAGGTAGGAAGAGGCAGGAAAAGATTTGTGCGTTTCGTCTCGGGTACAGTGACAGACTCATCAGTAGGGCGGTGTCACTGCACCCAGCCCTTGACGCGCTGGGTGTTAGCATCTAGGGGAAAGAGGGTTGTATATATTAGAACGCATGCCCCTGCGACCGCTTGTGAGAAACGCTGGAACGATATGTAGCCGCGTAGCGGTGAGATGGTGGAACTAGCAGGACCGACACATTATGGCCTCTGCAAACTGCGCGCGACGAGCGATGCGTGATATCCTATAGCAGCTCAGGTTTTCCTGAAATCCCCTGGGATAGTGAAGCTCCCATTGGATATCGCTTATCGCTCGTCACTCCTCGCGCGCATTGTGTAGAGGCCATTGTCGTACGCTCTCCGTGAAAAAAAAGTTTATCGAGAGCCAGTCGTTTCATCGACTCGTCCGATTCAGAGATTAGTAGGCAGATGTATAATGGTTCCGTTTTCGGCATGCCTCGAGAATGGCGCTAAATCGCGGCGGCGAGTTCGGAAATACAGTTTTGTGATCATCGCCTCTGTCGAGGTTGCAGATTCCCTTGTAGCCGCGCGAGTCATGATCCCCGCTCAAATCCGTATCGCAGCATGGAGGCTAGAGTGGGAGGAGTCCGATCTGTGCATTTCAAAGTGGCTACAAAAATATGGTCAAGCAGGGATAGCGCCACCATCTCTAAGACCTCGAGAAGAAGCTGAGCATCGATGTCGTGCAAGAGAGATGGAAGAGAATCGAATACGCAGCCTAGCCTTCATGGAAAATACACTAGAACCAAGGAGACTAGAATAAAGGGGTTCAAAGTCCCTATCCTAGCCTGTTGTACGAAATTCTTTCAAGCGGTCGCAGAGGTGTAGTGCTCAGTTCCGCCGCAGGGGTCGCTAGTGTTCTTGAGAAACGATAATATATAGTTAAGGACATGGGTCATACGTCCGGTCGGTAAAAATCCTAGTGCCAAGTTCGATCTCAAACGAATCGCATTCCGGGCAAACGAAGAGAAAGACGTCGTTCGTCGTTCAACAGAGCGGAAGGTGTTTCCTTTCTTTTTTCTAAAAAATCAACCATTTAGGAGAACACTGGGAATCTGAAAATCAGCTATCTCTCACGCACTCGTGGCCACTCGGTCGGTGTGACACATGGCCTTAATACAGAACGGCATAAGGCCCGAGCTCCGCCTCAACGACCAATCACAAAACTGGGGTGATCGTGTTTCTCTCTCGTACTCACTTGGAAAAGTCATAGTGCGTTCTGTTTCGCACACCCGAACGATAATGCACCCAAGTGGGGATTCCTTTCATTATAATATATAATAACATTGTGTACATATATATAATAAATAAATTATAAATAATATTAATAAAGCACATATTAATGAAACAACTCGTGCTGTTTTACTCACATGGGCTTATTATATAATAAGCACATCAGATATAATAATTATGTAATAAGTACAACACGAGTAATTTAACAGTAAATTTTGAGATACTCCCTGCTTCTTCTTTGCCGTTGCCGTCGCCAATAAATAATTAAATTGGCTGGAAAAGAATTCGCTCGCGAAGGTTTTATATAGCTGCTGCGCTAGTGTACACGACAGATATATTTGTGTTTGACAGGCGCAAACAATTTTGCCGCCATAACACGGTCAGTTTCACCTTATGCAGATTTGTATTACTATATGTTATTGGTTCCCAAGAACATTAGCGATGCCTCCGGCGTAACTGAGCACTACACCTCTGCGACCGATTGAAATAACTGTTGAGTAGGGAGTGTCGACTCCTTTTCTCTAGTCTCCTTGCTGACTGCGATACCGATATGAAGACTAGATACCAGGAGACCAAACTCCCGTGCAAAGCCGCCGAAAAAGCGTCCCCAAAAATGGCTCCAGCATAGATGCCACTGGGGTGCCGCGGGCCCTATGTATAGTAATATCATGGAGGCTAGCCTCTCTGATCGGACCCATGTTTGCATATATCTATACATGTGGGCCGGAGTACCCCAGCGCCATCTATCGTGACACCGTTTTGGGGACGAGTTGAAAGGCCAAGTGTGACCTCCTGTATCTAGTCTCCATGGATACCGACTTGAGCGCCGCTGTCGACTCGTGCGGCTGCAAGGGAATGTGCAACCTCGACAGAGGCGATGATTAGAAAATTATATTCCCGAAATTGCCGCCGCGATTTAGCGCCATTCCCGAGACACGCCGAAAACGGGAGCGTTGTACATCTCCCTACTAATCTCTGGTGGTACATGCGCGTGATGGATGGCCTAATTAATGAGGCGCAGAAATTATTATATAAAACCTGCTTATTAAAATCGAATGGTGACCACGGAGTCGAAAAGTTTCTTTAA